>JAGDYQ010000044.1:4095573-4185119 GCA_021962125.1 Bulinus truncatus | reverse complement strand
GGCGGCGTTAAAAAAATAAAAAAAAAAAACGTGCTCTAGGCATCTCCTCGCCCCTGTTGGTAATGGGTGTGGTCTTATTATGTTCAGCAGAAGCATGTCTGCATGCGCATGGAGCGTAGAAATGATACTATGCATGCCGCTGTGACTTGGGTCTGGATTTGGACACCCGAGATAACAGTATCACAGGTTAGGAACTTTGGGGTGAGCGGCATGCGCAATGCAGGACGCGGCCAACTCTTGAGTAAGTTTGACGGTGTGACATGAATGTCCTGGTTTAAGGCAGGATCGATGAAGGAGCAAATAGGGTACTGTTCCCTTATGGTGACGAATCGTTTGAAGAGCATCCTGTGACTTTATTATGTCTATTCAGTGGCGTCACTAGGGTTGGTGTCACCCGGTGCGGTAACTCATGGTGTCACCACTCTCATGACACCCCATAGACATTACAAAAGAAGAATATAGGCCTAAAACTAGATATTTTGCATTTTGGTGTCACCCCTTGTGAGGGTGTCAACCGGTGCGGTTCGCACACCCCAAAACCCCCTACTGACGGCATGGTGTCTATTCGCGCGTAAATGATACCGATTTTAATCTACTGTTTACTGTGATTATTTTATTTGAAATTGATTCAATGCTAATTCCCTGTGTGGATAATCAAAACGCTGACACTTTACCAGGTTGATAATTAGTAATAATAACAATACATCAAACAAAAAAAGTGTCACTCATCATCTCCCCCCCCCTTCCCACCACCACCACCACACACTCACATGTTCAAATTGAATCCCCACTCACCGCATTTCAAACACACACACACACACACACATTTTGAAATGGACTTGGTGGGTGGATGGTGTAGTTCAGTGGTCCCCAACCGACGGGCCGCGGACCGTTGCCGGCCAGTGGATCAAATGGTACTGTGCCGCCCAAAAATATTAAATCATTTCCTTTTAATTTACTGTGGTGTACTTCCCTCAGGATATGACGACTATCCATGGACGGGAGGTTAACGTCCACCCCCGCCCCCCCCCCACCCCGCCAGCGGACCGCGGCGAGAAAAAGGTTGGGAACCACCGGTGTAGAGAACACGACTGACGATCTGGGGATTTTGAACTCAGACTTTGGGTTTTTTTTTTCACGTCTTGGAGTAAATTTTCAGGTCCAACTATTTTTAATTATTAGGCCTACCTGACTTAAGTTTTATTCTTTATTTAATATGTTAATCATATGTTGCGAAGGTAAAAAGATACTAGACAACTACATCTGCTAAAACAGAAATACTAAATCTTAATTATAAAAAAAAAGAGAGATATTTTAAGAAAGCTTTAACATCAGACTATTTATAATATAGCTTTATTTGTTCAAACAAATATCATATTAAGATCATTAAAATGTGCTTAATGACAAAATAATTATGAAAGAAAAAATTAATTTCGAAGTTGCTTTGTTCACAGCTGAATGCTGTTTTCTGTATTTGGTTGGATTTGTATTGTGAACTGGCTGAAGTCACCAGTCTACCGAATTCGATTACAGTGGCGTAGTGAGGGAGGAAAGGGGGGGGGCTGATGCTCCTGGCGCTACTCACAAAGGGGCGCCAAATGATATATTTTACATATAATATTATATAATTTTCGAATTGGGGGGGGGGGCGTTAAAAAGGTATTGTGCCCTGGGCGCGAGTTAAGCTCGCTACGCCGCTGCTCGATTACTGAAATTACTTTTTTTTAGTTTTTACTTCGTAATGTATGGAGTTGAAGACGTGTCAGTATTAATTTGGGGACCGTTAACGAAGTAATTATTACCGAAGCCCTTCTACCCATATGACGTTATATAGTCAAAGGTTCGTTCAGCGATCATGCGCAAAAACGCTGTGTCACCATTGCAAATATTAGGTCATCCAAAATTTCTTTGAGTAGCGCAGGGCTTATCCCCTTTTAAACCTTAGCTACTAAGTGATTTTCGTTCATGACGCCCTGACAAAGGGCGCCAATATCCTTTCCTTTTGGCTAATGTAACGGGCTAGACCAAAGATCTAGAAAATGGGGGGGGGGGTCAGGTTAGCTGTGTTATTGATGTTAACAGCTAACACAATTTAAAAGTCCCAACATGAACCTCCGTATCTTTATATATGAACGGCTTTGGAGACCCACCCTCCCTCCCCCCTCTCAACTGATGCACTCCTTTTGCAAGGTATATTTAGACCCGGGAGTGAGTGCGTGTGTGTGGGGGGGGGAGGGGGGTCTGAGATTGTTCAAGCACTCCTTTCCTTATTGTAGACCTAGCGCTATAATAAGTCTACAGTTATAGGCCTGGTGCTACTGGCAGTATTAGAGTAAGCATTTCAGAATGTGGATGTCAAACAGTCTAGGCCCAAAAAAAATTATAATTCCCGATGGTCAATTCAGAGTGATGTCTGTAATTTGAGTATTTTTATTTTGACGGAAATGTATCAGAGAAGAGTACAGTGCGATAACTCGTTTGTTACAGGTGAATGAAATGAAGATTGTAACACCCTGTAGGCCGTTGAAAACAGTAGAGATATACCTGTGGAGGAAATAAGATGGATTAGTTAAGACCGACGCTAACGGTTGGGCTAAATAGTTAGCCTAAATATGCTCGATAAAATACCATCATTGTCAATGCAAGATAATTTCAATACATAAAATTTTAAGTTTAAGAGTAGTTACAATAAATTACCCCACTCACGTGTGAAGAAGATTAAAAATTGATAATTTAAAAAAAAATATACGAAAGACAATATCAATCTGGAAAGCTTTGGTTTATTTATGTTTTAGAAAATTATTTCATAAAGATAAGTATGATAAATTGTAGTTGTAAGTACAGTTCCTCTAATCCGAAGGGACCACCGGGGCAGATGAAGTGAAGAATGCATATGTTTCTATAACCTCGGCATATGAAGGGATTTGCCTTAGTTGATCATTTTTGTTCATCTATGTTACCCTCTCCTAAACGAGTTTACGTAGCCTGGAGAGGTCATTTTTGTAACCATGCGCCGATAAGCGTAGGAATCTCCCAAAGGAAAATATTTAGAAACATTTAACAATAATAATCTCCATTATCTTTTTTCAAAGGGAACTAATAAATTTGAAAGCATGCGTATATCGATTAGTGGGAACAAGAGATGAAAAGTTGCAACAAGACATGGGGGGACTGGGGAGGGGAACTGAAAGATGCCTCCCAAAATAGAGTGCGATAGAGAGTGGTAGTATAGGCCCTATGTTCGGCCAGAGGTTCAAGTAATTAAGTCAAGTAAGTCATTTATATCGATTAAATATCCTTCTATTCACATACGATCTCATTATTTTCACATTATGGGAGAAAGCTACACTTTTTTTTCCAGTTTCAGAATAAAATAAAAAATAATTTTATGACTTTCAAATATCATTTCAAATATATAATCATATGACAATTAGATATTCGAAATTTATCATTTTTTTAAATTAGAATAACATTTTTTCTATAATGTCCTCCATCATATTGTCTAAACATGTCCTTCACATGGACATCGATGAAACCCCCAAGTCACGTGATCTCTGACGACGATAAGGCCTTTAAACAACTTACTGCAGTACGTCATTGTCCAAAGCTTTCGCCACTACGGCCACTGTCCAGAAGGCTCCAGTCAGAGTGGACAGTTTGGCGTAAATAAACAGGTACTTGTTGTTTTCATTGATTACATTGGTGCTAGAAGACTGGAGACGTCGTGTCTGGTAGATTTTGTAGACGGTGATTAGAAAAAATGTCAAGTTACTGAAAGTGATCAGAATCAAAGGTACAACGATGCAGATCACTGAAAAAAAAAAAACAAAGTCGTTGATAAACATAAGTCCGTATTTTTATTTCTGTGAGTCAGGGGAGGGCTCGCTTGGGGCTCAGCGGGTCGTTAGAGATTGGCGGGTGGGGGGGTAGGTGAGGTTGCACCAGAGTGTTACTGACCACATTTTAAATGTGTGCAAGCCATGCCTGCTGAACTAGCAAACTACTAAGTAAAAGATGTAATCACTTCCTCACTAAGTGACAGATGTAATAACTTCCTTGCTATGTGACAGATGTAATCACTTCCTCACTAAGTAACAGATGTAATCACTCCCTTATTTTCTAATAAAATTATACATTATTTGTGTGAGCATACAATTGAATGTATAGCTCAGTCGCCCCTTTCTAACGCGCCTTAATACACACACATACACATACACAATCTGATAATTGATCTCTTGTATAATAAGTTTCGAGATTAAATGTGTAACATTTTTTTAAATACTAGTAAACAAAGGCCCGGTACTTGGTACCCGGTCCGGCTAGTAGGCACGCAGTCAAAGTTGAAACAAATGAATTGTGAACAAAATTGCTTGACTGTGTACTCAAAGTAGCCCCGAAAGACATGAACAAATTATTGTAGCCAAAATACATTTGATAATAGGGACACGTAATAATACATCAAATAAAGTATACATGTTATATAATTCATCCCAAAGTAAATAATCATCATTATGGGTACACAATCCTAATAAAAAAAAAAACAACCCCCGACTATTAAACTCTGAACCTAACATCTAACTATAGCCTACATAATTTGCGCAGACAACACCTTATCATTGATCTATCTTAATTCATTAATAATATTTTAACGGGCTCCTTTCCAAACAGTTCTTCATTTTATGTTTTATGATGTTCAACATGACGTAGTTAAAAATAAAAAAAAGAGAGACGTTAGTGAGTGCCTGCCATATAAGCGATACACTACATGTTCGACAGATGGTTTAGTTACTATTATACAAATTGTACAATTACCTACCAATGAGATCGCCGGAGTCCAAGTAGCATGACGAAGTTCCATAACCGATGTTTGATCCATCTGACGTCACGTAACTCACCAAAACTACACAGACGGTGACCGTGGTTGGGGGCAGTAGTGACACGACAGTCCTTCTCCTAACCCTGCTGTTGGCGTTAGCACTCTCGTATCTTGTGTTGTTTGTCCCAGTAAAAACTTGGAACATTCTGTGGCTACAGATGAAACTCCAGGAGAACATCCACAGCCAAAGCCAATGGGTCGCGATCCCGACAGCAGTGCAGCCTGCATTGATTCTGTCACTGGATGATGTTTGGACCGATTAGTGTCACATGACAATAGTGTCAATAAAAATAAAATTAATAAAAAAACAGCACACATTCGTTTCCGAGCATTAATTGACAATGTGTTTGTATGTCTAGCCCAGCAATGACTAACTGCCTTTTTCTTTAAGCACACAAATAAATCATGTGATTATTTTTTTATCTTTACTGAGCTAAGAGACATCGATCAGGTCCAAGAAAACCCATGGTGACTGACATATGCTCCAACCCCACCCCCTCCCTCCAACCCGGATGACTTTCCGTTTTGGCTGTTTTTTTTTTTTGGCTCCTCGTGTTTAAATGTTTCCACCATACATCGTTTATTATATAAATATATAAAGAAAGGTACAGTTCATGTATTATATAACACACACGGAGGTACAGTTCATATATTAGATAACACACACGGAGGTCATAGCTATTTTTAGTCATTACACTTCTATATAGCTTGATGGTCGTAGTTGAAGCACTTTATGTGACGCTGAAAATAAAGTAAATTCGAAAAAATCATCTTGGGGAAATTTAGTGCGTCTAAAGATTTTGTTTTGTAATTAATAAGGTAGGGGGGGGGGTTAACCTGTTTTATAATTAATAAGGTAGGGGATTTAACTTGTTTTATAATTAATAAGGTAGGGGGTTCAACCTGTTTTATAATTAATAAGGTAGGGGGTTCAACCTGCTTTATAATTGATAAGGTAGAGGGTTCAACCTGTTTTATAATTGATAAGGTAGAGGGTTCGGACGGAATATGCAAACTAGTCGACTATCGGCTCGTCACGTGACTAAAGCATGTGAGAGGTGTGTGTGTGGGGGGGGGGGAGAAGGTCGGAGGAGGAACTGCCAAGTAACAGTTCAACTTTTCTAACCCTTTCCGATTGTTTTCGTACCTCTTTATGAAAATATTAGCTCAAGTTATTATTAAGAAACATAGATAATACGGACTATTGTACGTTGAGGTGCAGAGGAAAATATTTGGCGCCCCCAAAAATATGGACATAAAAAAAAGGGTTGGCCCGCCGTTGATTCAATCTATATTAACAATATTGTTATCTGTCAAGACATTATAGACTAATACTTACATGTGTGAGCTAACTAAGACAGAAACCTGCGCCAAGAGTAGACTACCGCTGAGAAACATGTTGTTTATACCCGCATCATTTCTCAATACTGGAAACAGGAAGTACGTCAGTAAAGTCAGACTGAGACAAATCATGGAAGCTGCAAAACAAACTATGGTAACGACATATTCAGGCAAAGATAAATCAAATGTATCCTGTAGTCTATCAAGAAATTCTTTTATTTTCCTGTCTAATAATTCTCGGCACACATTTAAAGTGTTGTTTTCGTCAATTTCTAGCCACTTGAAACCCTTTTATCAGTGATACGGTAATCTCTTATTTTAGCGGCAGAAATTTTTTTGATAATATTATTGATACTTTACCTTATTAAACATTCCCAAATCATAGTATTAATGATTTCACATCAATATTATCCATTTTAGACACAATTTTGTTCATTTTTATTACTTTATTGCAAAAATATTGCAACTTATAACACTTTTCTTTACTATTTTCTTTCGTTCCGTATATTTTCTGTTTAACAATTTTAAAAAACACTTCCGAATTCCAGTGATGTTGCTGCCAATTTAGCATTTTACAATGAAGAAACTAATGGGGCAAACTTAACAAAGGATAATATAGGAAAAAAAGTACCATGAGAAGCAGTAAGGCCTGACTCCCATAGGGCATGAAGAAAATGATTAAACACATTTTATGTTAGTAGGATAGACTTCCTTAATGTCCCAATGGGCCATTTATTTTTTATCACTATATCTTAGGTGTAGAATGGGGCCCTGAAAAAGACATAATTAATATAGCTTATATAGTAAAAAATGGTACCCTTACAAACACAGACGCTTAGCCCTCAAAAGGCATGACCAAAATTATTTAAACCAAATTTATGTAAGGGGGATAGCTACTCTTGGGGCCCCTAGGGCCGTCTATCCTGTACCGCTACGTATAAGGTGTGGAACAGGGCCCTAAAAATGACATACTTATTAATATAGCTTATATAGTAAAAAACGGTACCCTTACAAACACAGACGCTTAGCCCTCAAAAGGCATGACCAAAATTATTTAAACCAAATTTATGTTAGGGGGATAGCTACTCTTGGGGCCCCTAGGGCCGTCTATCCTGTACCGCTACGTATAAGGTGTGGAACAGGGCCCTAAAAATGACATAATTTCTAATATAGGCTATATAAGAAAAAACGGATACTTCAGAAACGCTGTTGCTTAGCCCTTTATAGGCAAGAAAAAAATGAATCAACACTATTTTATATTATGGGGATAGCTACTCTTGGGGCCCCTATGGCTCTTTATCTTGTATCGCTACGTATAAGGTGTAGGATGGGGCCCTGAAAATGACTTACTTATTAATAAGGCTTATATAGTAAAAAACGGTACCCTTACAAACACTGATGCTTAGCCCTCATGGGGCAAGACAAAAAATTAGTTAAACCAATTTTATGTGAGGGGGATAGATATCATTGACGCTCGATGGGCTTTTTATTTTCTGTCACTACGTTTTATGTTTAGAAAGGGATCACTGCAAATGACATAACTACATAATTGTTTAAATGTTATACTAGAAAAAAACAGTGCCTTAATAACTATTCAACCTCTAAACGGTTAAAGAAAATTGAAACAAATTAAATATATGTTAAGGGTAAAGAAGTCAAGTAAAACTTTATTATCTAAATATTGTAGTTTTCACTAATTACGCAAAGAATAGTGGAGAATTCATCTTGGTGTTTAAATTGATTTCGAAACACAAACTCTTGTAAATATGAATCAAAGAGAGCCTCGCTTGTCCCAAATTGACTTCTTAATTTTCGTTTTGCCCTCATCCACAGATTTTCGATATTTTGAGTATGGACTTCAGGGTCATGGGGGGTCAACAAAATGTTGTTCATGTATAATTACAGAGTGTGAATAAACTCCGCCACCAAGTCCTTCTATCCCCCTATACGCGGCCCTTCCATCGGATATGATATGGGTGCCTGGCATTACATGTTGATATATCAGGGCTTCTAAGGTTTCTGCCCTTCTATCGGGAACTTCAACTAAAAAGCATTTCCCTGTTCCCCTTTCTACGCCACCAAATACCCAATGGCCTTCCCTCCAAGTACCCCTGTGATATTTACGATGAAAGTACTTTGATTCATCTTTTTCCACAACAATAGGCTCAAAGTTTTCATTTACCCCACCAGTTTCTATCGGCCGGCGGTTCATATAAGTGGACATTTCCTCCCTAAGAAAGTTAAACCAGTCGACCAAAGTGTTCTCATTGGCTATTTTCGTTTCACGTTTGGTGGATTTTTGGGAAAAGTTGTTTGCAAAGCAATAAATAATTTGCGTTATCGTTTTAAGAGACAAATGGCTTCTCGTAAAAAAAGAATTAAATCTAATGCTCTTTTTTAAGTGACATGTCGGACAAACCCAGCGAAACCCATCGATACCGGTATTATGATTTCCAAGATAACATAACACATTGCACGTGGTGCACTGCATATTATTTCTCAATAGACGCCTAACAGCTAACCACTGAATAGTCGCTTCTTGGTTATGCATTTCTAAAGCTATATCATCTAGATTACAATTTTGTTGTAAAATGGCTGCATGATCCATAATATTTAGTGGATCTACTATATTGAAACGAAGATTTCTAGGTCTACCTGCCGTTACAGAGTTAAATTCGACACTGCAATAAATCTTGTTTTATGTCAAATAAATGAGCTAACTTCAATTAAGTTCTGATCACTCGTGTTGTGATAACAAGTTGCAATGTACTAAAAAGATTTACTTAATTGAAATTGTATTGACAAAAATTGTTAAGATTGAGACTACAAAAGCTTTTTTTATATCGGATGGTCTGTCTATCAAAGAAAAAAAAACAAGGATGAGGTTAAATAAATTAAGAACACAGTGGAAGTGTACTTATCTGAATTAGCAGCTATAACAAGGAAATTCAATAACAAAGCAATCACTATTTCCAAGATGAAGAATGAAAATCCAAAGAAAATCAAACTCTCTCTTCAAATTAGTATGAAATACTGAAGTGAAACTTTACATACTGCTTATATTTGTAACAAAGTTTTAAACTGATCTATCATGAAATGTTCCAGATGTCACAATGATGTCACGTTGCATAATTTTATGTAAAAAGTCCCAAGACCTAGCCCCCACCCCCTGCCTAATTTCACCTGTTACTCACAGAAAAGAGGGGGGAGGTGTATTGGATTAAACAGGTTATTCGAAACGTTTAACGAAAATAATCCCACTTAGTCTTTGTTCCTCCAATTCAGACGCTATCTCCTCTGCCCAGGCAGTTCGACCACTCGAGCGCTGGTCAACAGATCTAAGAACTTTCACATCAAAATGTGAAATTCCTGTTAAGATACCGACCGACAACAAACGAATTGCTAGACTGAAAAGAAATCTTACTTAGTCTACCTTATCTGAAGGTCCATTCCATCACCACCCCTTCTCCATTTCACACTCACCTCCCAAAAGGGCGGGCTAGCTGACCATGAGTGATTAGCGATGACAATTGTACCAGTGTGGATAAAAGGTGATAGAGATGGTATTCGTCCAATAGGCTTACACTTCATACTGAAGTGGTCATAACAGACAGGCCAATGAAGGTGAAACTTATGGGATGCTAATATGATAGGTTTGATTTATTTTGGTCATGCCCTCTGAGGGCTGGGCAACAGCGTATCTGATGGCTCCGTTTTTTCTTATATAGCCTATATTAGAAATTATGTCATATTCAGGACCCCATCCTACACCTTATACGTAGCGGTACAAGATAAACGGCCCCAGGGGCCCCAAGAGTAGCTACCCCCCTAACATAAAATTGGTTTAAATAATTTTTGTCATGCCTTTTGAGGGCTATACATCAGTGTTTGTAAGGGTACCGTTTTCTACTATATAAGCTATATTAATAAGTATGTCATTTTCAGGGCCCCATCCTACACCTTATACGTATTGATACAAGATAAACGGCCCCAGGGGCCCCAAGAGTAGCTATCCCCCTAACATAAATTTGGTTTAAATAATTTTGGTCATGCCTTTTAAGTGATGGGCATTACTTTTACCGAAGGTACCGTCTTATATTTCAGTATTTTTTAATAATCTTGTAGTTGGCAGCTGCCTTTTTTTTGTAAACATTTCAGGTCATCTCTTAACATGGCTGACAGTATTTTATATAGAATATAGAGGACCTTTTTTACAAATTTATTTAATGCATTTAAACACATTTTTTAAAAATTTTTTTCTTATTCTTTTAATAAATAACAATCAATACTATGATTTTGGAATGTTTATAGAGGTAAAGTATCAACAATATTTATCAAAAAAATTTCTGCCGCTAAAATAAGAGATTACCAGTGATACTTATCTTTAGAGAACCTAATGATATGGCTATTGTGATATCTGGAGGTAAAACTGTTTCATTAACTGTCACCTCATAGGCTGATTGATCAAAGCTAACATACAAGCACATCATAACCCCGGATATATTTGTAAATTTCTCCCAAAATTCAAAATCATCACCTTCCTCTAATTCTTTGGTTTTATTACAGTCGCTTCTTTGTGTGAATATTTGTAGCGCGTGATCCAGATAATAAAACTGTTGATATTTAACAAAGAATTTGTTGGTATACTCAGTGAGATTTCGATCCACACGGTGAAACATTGGATTGAGAGTTCGATCACATGATTCGTTGATAATAAGATCAAATACTGATTGGTCGAATGCGATACTGTTCAATACATTGAAGATCCGAAAAATGAAAAGTTCATAATGTTCTGTTACGACGCTTAGGTTTTGGTTGATTAATTTGCCAATTAAATTTACATGGACATCTGTTGGCTTGGCCTGGAAACGACTTTCTACTCTGAAAATGTGTGATTTGTACGGCGGTTTGAATTTCTGTGTTGTCAGTGTGTCGTTATATTTGGCCCCGACAAGAAGGAAAATGTTCTGGCTGTACTCTTGCAGGCTGGCTAACATCTGAAATGACATGATAAATGACATGATAAATGACGTGATAAATGACATGATAAATGACATGATAAATGGGTATTTAAGATTCAAATTTATATCTTTAACTGTCTGACACCAGTGGTTCACAGTTGAATTACTTTGTTGCTAGTTCTATATTGCTTATGTTAATGCTGCTTAAATAATTGTATTACCTTTAATGGTTATGCCTCTAAAACCATCCTATTACCTTTTACGTTAATGCTTCTAAAGAGTTATATTACTTGTAATATTTAATCTTCCTAAAGAAATGTATTACCTGTAATTTTAAAGCTTCTTAAACCATTGTATTACCTGTAATGTTAATGCTTCTAATAATTATATTACATTTTATTATTACAAAATCTAAGCAACTGTATTACCTGTAATGTAAACAACTGTATTACCTGTAATGTTAAAGAAACTAAAACGTTCATCATTGTTGACTTCGGGTCAAATCGCACTTGTGAATGCAGATTCAACTGAAACCATAGGCGCAGACTAAAGCCACCTTCAGCGGGTAGGTTCGTACCTGGGTGTACAGTTTAACTTCTGTATCACGTGACCAAGTGGACAATTCAAGTCTAGGCAATGACCCTGGGTAATTTGTTGATTTACAAACTGGGCTCATTAAATTGAATAATACATTTACACATATATGGGACACTTCAAAAAAACCAAAAAAATTTTTGAAATTTAAAAAATTGTATATATATATATATATATATATATATATATATATATATATATATATATATATATTATTCCCATAAGCTTCTAAATATTCCCAGAAAATAAGCTCCTTATATTGCCATGCTTCATACATATTCCCATTTGCTCCCACATACTCCATTAAGCTCCTAAATATTCCCATAAGCTCCTACATATTCCCATAAGCTCCTAATATTCCAATAAGCTCCTAAATATTCCCATGAGTTTCTCCTAAATATTCCCATAAGCTCCTACATATTCCCATAAGCTCCTAGATATTCCCATAAGCTACCACATATTCCCATAAGCTCCTACATATTTCCATTAGCTCCTAAAATTCCCATAAGCTCTTACATATTCCCATAAGCTCCTAATATTCCCATAAGCTCCTACAGATTCCCATAAGCTCCTGTTATTAATATTCCCATATCCCCTCCAACATATTCCCATTAGCTCTTAAAATTCCCATAAGATCTCTACATATTCCCATAAGCTCCTAATTTTCACATAGGGTCCTACATATTCCCATAAGCTCCGACCTTTTGCAATAAGCTCCTTATATTCTCAAATGTTCCCATATATTCTCATAAGCTCTTATATATTCCCATAAGCTACTACATTTTTCCATAAGCTCACAAATATTCCCATTCTATCTCTCTTTCTCCTTATTTGGCCTCTCTCTCTCTCTCTCTCCGTCTCTGTCTTCTCTCTTTTCCTTCTCTCTTTCACAGTCTCTCTCTCTCTTTTTCTCTCTTTCCTTCTCTCTCTCTCTCTCTCTCTGTATATATATATATATATATATATATACACACACACACACATATATATATATATATATATATATATATATATATATTCCATATAAAAAATAATAGCGATTAAAATTCTGCGTTAAATCGAAAGTAACGAATTAATACAACAGTATTCCAGTTTAAAATACAATCATAAAAAATTAGGATCTGCCCGAAACCAAAAATAAAGCATAGCCTACCTCTTACCACAGTTTCCCACTAACTAAAAATTATAAAAGGGGTTTCAAATTATTAATGGGTTTTACATTAAAGAAAATACAAACACAACACTGAAATCAAAAGTATCTATACACAATTAAATCTAAAGAACCCACACAACACTGAAATCGAAAGTACCTACACAACACTGAAATCAAAAGTACCCACAAAACATTGAAATCAATAGTATCTACACAACAATGAAATCAAAAGTACCTAGACAACACTGAAATCAAATGTACCTACAAACCATTGAAATCAAAAGTATCTACACAACAATGAAATCAAAAAAGTAAAAACACAACACTGAAATCAAAAGCACTACCGCAACACTGAAATCAAAAGAAAAATTTAGGATATCCCAAACGAGAAGCATTTAGAAATGTATAAACCAGTATTTGTCATGTCTGGTAACAATTATATCGATTCGATTTTAATGTGTAATGTTGTTGTTATTTATTTAATGTAACTCACTTCCGGAGACGCCCACATATTCTTAATAAAAGGGAATCTCGTCATGACGGTGTCGAAATTCTTTGACTTTGACTGGCCTCTCACATTAAGGAGAAAAGTGATGGCGCCGTAATAATCTATGACGTTCGAAATACAATCTCGCATTGGTTCCAGGGTAGTTGCCCTGTAATAACTGATTGGCGAAAATTTTGCTGCGGTAGTGTAATGTTTTTCAATGCTGCATAGATGATACTTGCTCATTGAGATTTCCGCATCAAGAACATCCCGATACCTGGTTGAAGTAATGATACCCAGCGTCTCATCAGGCCCGTCAGATTCATTCGCCTTCGTCGGAACAGGGCAGCAAATGACCTCACATCTTCTGTTTCCTTTAAAGCCTTTCTTTTCTCCGGAATTCTTCAGACCTCCCCAGGCGCTGCTTCTTTGCCTGTTGTTCTTTAAATTTCAAATCTTCATGACTAATTACCATTCCCCTATCCCCTTTCTGATCTTCAAGGAAAGCAATGTCTTCTTGTATTTTGATAAAATTCGGGATTTCATTACACCTGGCATGTGCAACATCAAATAGTTCATTCATCAGCTAGATAAATTCAACTACCAACTCCTTCTGCCTATCACTTCGACTCCTTTGTTCTTGCCAAGTTTAACATATCTCGTACAATGCTTTCAGCTTGTCAACATCATTAGATTTCTGTGTCGTTGGGATGTACTATAAACCATTTAGCAAAAACTTCATCGATCACGTTTGAGCAGCTTTCAGACAGAGTAAGCTTCTGACTCTTCAAGTAATAAAATAAACGACGCAGAGTGAGTCCCATAGTTGATAGGCTGTTAGAACAAGTGACTAAATCAAGAGATGCTAACTGTTGTCCATTTAACCAGACATCGGTTTCAGATCTAGTTTTGAAAGTCTTTTGAGGTACAGACACCATATTAATTATTACAATTGAACTCTAAATCTAAAATCTTAAAGAAAAGATCGCCAGCAGTGTAAATTGCAGAATGAATAATGTGGAATTAACAATTTAAATTTTAATAAAGTACACTAAAAAGACAATTTCATATAGGCTTACGAATATGCCAAAGAAGGAGACCCTTTGAGAAGTCTGTTAATGTCAATCTTTTTCACTGAAATTTTTACTGGTTACCTAATATATCAATCCTCATCCATTAATGCCCTATGTGGTTAAATTGGAAAAAAAAATTTTTGAAACACTCTAATACATAGCTGGTTTACGTGAATCGCCAAATGACAGATTCATGTTTGATTTTTGTCACAAAACGGCTTTATTGGCTTTTATATTTGCATTGATTGTTTGTTGCTTTTGTTTGATTTACTGATTGCTTCGAAACGCTTCGAAAGGCAATATTGACAGGACTGTTCTAGTCTAAATTATGTTGCTTAGTGCTAGCCGTTTTCATTGTTTGATCAAATGCTTTGTAATAAACATCAAAGTATAAATACAAAATATTATGTATTTTGTAAAAATACGATTTACCCTGGCTTAGTTTCGATATAGCTTATTATATAGGCTTTATAGGCCTCGATCATCGATCGTATAAATAGCTACATACACTACAGCGCTTTGTAATTGACCCTTTAGAGTTTAGAATATCTAGACTATTTTAGACCACCAGAAATTAACTAGGGCCTTAACAGACTTGAGAAAAAACGTGACGACGAAATACGAAGCTCATTGGAGTTGTTACCAGAATGAGAAAACTGGTATCGTAATGAAAGCTGGTGGAATGTTTTGAGTCGAAGAATATTGCGATAAGCTCCGCCCATTGGCTTCAGCCGCTAGGAACCACCTGATAGCGGCCGCCGCCTCCATGTAATCTAAACCTCCTTGAGTAATACACACCTAGTTCAAGGCCTTTCCTTAACATTCTTGGTATTTAGGTCAAAAGGTCATTAGCAATAATATGATCTACATTTTGACGATTCAGGCATACCATTTGCTACTAGGCTAGACAGGTTAATTCTCACAGTACCGAAAAGTGAAAATTGTAAAGTTTACGCAAAAAACCACATACCCCACCCCCAATATTATTTTTTTTTCAATATAATAATGATAGTTATGTTAGTTTCTGACTTTACAAAACGATAACTAAGATATAGTTCTAAAAGAATATACAATTTTTTTGAAAAATCGACAATTCTTTATACCAAATTTATTATTAACAACGAGACCTACCTAACTATCACCGCAACCACCAAATAATGCCATAACCTTATTTTGTAATAGTAGGACAAATGGCAGAGTGGTGTAGATATTCGATTGTCGACCTGAGAGTCCTGGGTTCGATCCTCAGTGAGGACCATGGGAATTTTCCAGATGAAATTTCTGTCTAAGTCGTCCCACAAGTCCACCTATCTTTAAATAGGCACCTGACATGAGTTGGGAAGTAAAGGCGGCTCGGCGTTGTGCTAACCACACAATCCCTTCATATACCGAGGTTACTGAAACATATATATTCAACACTTCATCTGCCCCGATGGCCCGTTAGGGCTAAGGGAATTGGCGTTTTTATTTTGTTATGACTACTTCTTTCTACCATTCACTTCTTTCTACCATTCACTGCTTTCTACCATTCACTTTCTACCATTCGCTTCTTTCTACCATTCACTTCTTTCTACCATTCACTTCTCTCTACCATTCACTTCTTTCTACCATTCACTTCTTTCTACCATTCACTTCTTTCTACCATTTACTTCTTTCTACCATTCACTCACCAACCAGCCAATGAGTGAATCAAGGTCAACGCTTATTATATTTCCAACGATACAAATAAAAATAAAATAAAATACAAAGTACTAAATCTATACTTGCAACTCTACGATCTAAACTACCTCGTTAGCCATCATCGTCCACCTTCTTTCGCCATCATAGTCCATCCTGTCATCTGACCACAACAACCAATCACTAATCTTTCTAACTCTGAGCTTTCACCCATTCATTCTCCACGATCACACTCACCAAGTTGAAAAGTCAAACAAACACAAAACATATGTACGACAAAAAGGCCTGACTGTTCCAAATCTTCGTCTGACACAATTCGAATTTATCATTTCTTTTAAGACAAGTACATTTTATTGAATAGAAAATAATAACCTTAATATGAAGTTACTTTATTTAGGTCAATAAAAAATGTTTTTCAATAACTCATAATTGTGTTTTTTTTAAAAGCAAGGGTTTGAGCATGTTTATATCCCTAATGTTTAACAATTATATCATCTGGTCTATTTTCTTCAGGAATTAGGTTTTGGCTGCCCATCTTGTCAAATTTGTCAATATAATCAGCAATGTCTTCTGTCCCATTCCAATTTTACATATCATCATATATAACAATACTCATTTCCAGTGTGCGTTAAAGCGAAAGTAAAGAATTAATACGACAGTATTCCAGTTTAAAATACAACCATGAAAAATACCGGATCTGCCCGAAACCAAAGAATAACCTAGCCTACCGATCAAGCATAAGGGGATATAACTCTATGCAAAGGTTTTGCAGGGTACAGCTAGTTATTAAATAATGAACATGAAGTACTTTCTGTTCTCATGTTTGGTTGCATATCATTTAAGTATTTTTGTACAAATTTTCCTTTTTTGCTAAGCCAATCTTGAAATAATTCATTTGAGTTATCAGGTATAGAATTTGGTATGTTTCTAACTATCAGACTAGCAATAGGTGATGATAGGACTAAAGCATTTACTGTTCCAGTTATCCATGGAGTGTCTACATCTACATTGGCTGTCCTGCAATTGACTTTTCACCATTTCCTAACTTTATCTGCTCCAACTCATTTGTCATTTGGTGTTTCTCTACTAGTTTTTTCATCAATTATTACTGTTGTACAACCAGAATCTGCAGGCACATAACTGGTCTATTGTTTACAAAGCAGGGTAAAATATTAAATTACATTTGTTGTCCAGCATTGTGGCTATAGTGTTTTCATTATAGAGTTATCTATTTGGATTTCGACCTCTTTCTCTCTGCGGTTTCTTTGTAGGCTTATATTAGGCGATTGTCTTTTGTTACTGTGATATCGTCTCATTCTGTAATCATTTTGTTGAGATCTATATCTGTTGTGATTTGATCCACGATTATAATTCCTTCTGTATTTGCAGTAATACTGTATATGTCTAGGTTGACGACATATATAACATATGTTAGGAAGTCTGGCAGGTAGACTATTGAATCTTCGTTGGTTTGTATAGCATTTAAAGATTTTTGTTCCAGACCAAATAAAGGGTGTCATTATTGCTGTATGCAAAATCCGACATGACATTTATCAGTAGGAGCGACCGATATGCCTTTTTACTGATAGTCCGATACCGATATTTTCCCCAGCATTGTTACCGAAACCGATATTTTCTTTTTCATCAAAAACAATGCCAAACACGTGTTTTTCTCGTGCTGTATTTTCAAATCTAATGACGAATGTCAACACATGTTCACCTTTCCTGTCATGTTTTGAAACACCTCGCCCACACGTAAGTCTTGTTTACCCAACCCTCCACTACCGTACATACCCCTCCCCAACTTCCCATCCAAAAAAAATACACACAGATGTGCACTAATTGTATCATTCAAGGTCATAAATTAGAATTAAAAAATGCCAATCCTATTGTTTCAAGGTCATATTACTGATGTATTTGTAAGAAAGAGATGTCTACAGTAGTGTTAGCCAACTATCACTATCGGGACAGTTCTAGACCAGTGGTCCATAACCCCCGGGCATCTGACCGGTACCTGTCCGAGGATCAAATGGTACTGGGCCGCCCAAGAAACATTAAATTATTTCCTTTTTATTTACAGTGATGTATCTCTCTCGGTTAGGTGCGACTTTCCATGGACGAGACGTTAACCGAGAATTGAGCGGCAGTGGCCTAGTAAATCAAAATAATCTAAAATATAAATAATCAATAAATAATCCCTTCCCAAGCACGCCGCGGTGAAATTATCAAATGTCGACCGGTCCGCGGTGAAATTATCAAATGTCGACCGGTCCGCGGTGAAATTATCAAATGTCGACCGGTCCGCGGCGAAATTATCAAATGTCGACCGGTCCGCGGCGAAATTATCAAATGTCGACCGGTCCGCGGAGAAAATTATCAAATGTCGACCGGTCCGCGGCGAAATTATCAAATGTCGACCGGTCCGCGGTGAAATTATCAAATCTCGACCGGTCCGCGGTGAAATTATCAAATCTCGACCGGTCCGCGGTGAAATTATCAAATGTCGACCGGTCCGCGGTGAAATTATCAAATGTCGACCGGTCCGCGGTGAATTATCAAATCTCGACCGGTCGGCGGTGAAATTATCAATTTCGACCGGTCCGCGGTGAAATTATCAAACGTTGACCAGTCCGCGGTGAAATTATCAAATGTCGACCGGTCCGCGAAGAGAAAAGATTTGTACTTCTCTATCTAGACCGTCACGTGACACCCGTGCCCGGTGATTATGTCATTAGGTAAATATGTAACGATAAATTTCAACAATAATTAACAACAAGCAGGTGAAAAAGTAAAAAGAATAAGACTATTTTAAAAAATGGTTGGATATAAAAATGTAGGTGTCAAAAAAGGCAACAATTTGTCAGTCAATGGAAGGTTCACACAGTCAGTTCAGTCGCCAGTGTGTCTCAAAGTATGTTACGTTGTCACTCTATCATGCACAGCCTGAACTGTCTTGCTCGCAACAGCTTGACCACCAAGGGCGACAGATATTGACAAACATTAGTGGAAATCCATAACAACATAGCGTGAAGGAAAAAAGATTAAAGTCACAATCGGACTGTTTTAAAACATCAAAGGTACGTTTATATATTTTGCTTATTTATATATTATTTCGGCTTAAAGGATATCAAATCCAAACAAAGAATTACAACAAAAAAAACAACCACTTACTATATACATTACTACATTAATACATCAAATTACGATAAAAGAAACATCAATTCAACATATTTTGAAATTGTTATTTTTTCTAAATAAGAAGTGAATAAATTATAGATCGCTGCCATGATCGATGCAAATGATATCTTCTATATACTAGCTGTACCCTGCAAAACCTTTGCATTTAGTTACATCCCCTAAGGCTTGATCGGTAGGCTAGGTTGTTTTGGTTTCGGGCAGATTCAAATTTTTCATGATTGTATTTTAAACTGGAATACTGTTGTATTATTTTTACTTTCGATTTAACGCAGAGCCCGATTCAATAGTCTATTATTAGATTTTTATAAAGTCTTTTGTAAGTAAAATTAGATTCATACTTCTTAACAAAACTTTTGAGATGAACATGGACATGATTGTAGCGTTCGTTGGTTATGAAAATTAGTGTTCCAACTTTATGAAGACTTACATTAACGTTCATTGAAACTGTCCTAACTTTTCCTATAGCAACTTTAAGTCCTAAGAATTTCCAGACGATAGCTGACCTTTAACCAACTGAATTTAGTAACAGACTGGTTTTTTTAATTACCGCATAAAATAAATGTAATCATACATAAGTTGTATTTGCTTAGCTTTTTTCAAATTTTATTCTTTTCTGTCTTATTCAAAACAATTTTCTGCTTGATAAAAAATCAAACATAATAGCAGGATTCATGGGCGTATCTTAAGGTTGTTACAATAAAACTAAACTAAATTTCCTTAAAGTTTATTGCATTAAAGAACATGTACATTAGGTATATGACTAAATTTTTTTTTCATTACCTTTTTATTCCCCATACTGCCACTAGTGGATATGTATCATATATAAATAAAAATACCAAAAACAACCCTCAACTGTTAAAAAAGCTCACCCTCCACACGCCCAATAAATCGTACGTCATATCCGCATTTAGTATTTTAACTAATTGTGTTCTTTGTTGTTCCATGCACCGTCAGCATTTTAGTTGGCAACTATAATATATATAATATTAGTGTTTGTGTCATTTCTGGATTATCTCAGAGCAGTTGTGTCAAAAATGCTCCAGCTTCCGAGATGAGCAAGACTTCAAATCTAGTGTATTTCCAAGGCATTAAATCACCAAAGACTGGTGACAGTCTTGATCAAATGCGAAAAATTCCAATGGAACTACATATATGAACAGATATAAAACAATTGCTTCTGATGTAAAAAGCAGAAAGACATGATCGTACAATGTTGTTAAGAAGTTTGAAAGACATAATTGAAGTCCTGGAAACTATGATTTCACAGCGATGTTTAATGTAAATGAGAAAGGAGAGTGGTTGTGACGAAAAAACAGAGTTCTATGCACTTCAGATTTCCACAAAAATAAAAGTAGGCTATTGAAGATGCTTCACTAAAGATTCACCAGAAAAATGAAATTACTTAAACGAAAGTGCCAGTCACAGAAAGCTTTACTGAAGAAAGTGTTGAATCAAGTGTATAACCAAATTCGGATACAGAAGATTCTGTGAGTGAAGAAGATTTATGAGCGAAGAACAGGGTTCCACTGGTAGTAAAGATAATGAGAAACCATTAAAGTTTAAAAGACAAAAAAACTTCTTCAGTGCGTTTAGTGACTGCAGCAAAATGGAGTACAAGGAAGATTAAAAAGTCGGAGACTGGAGTTTATATCTACTCCAACTCAAAGCGGCATTTACAAAGGTCTAATGAAAGAAGGAGAAAAATTACAAAGTTATTTCAAGGAAAACTTTAAAAAAAAGAACACTGGTGCTTAAAATTTGCTGGAAAGACTATGTTGATATAAACAAGCCATCTAAGCCTGGTATCAAGACGTGTTAGAGCATTTTAGTGTTATAAGTAAGGGAAGTAAGTCATGTTGAATAACTCTTACAGAAATAAATAATGAGTTACGCCCCTTTGTACACCTTTGTTGATATAGTTTATATAGTAAAAAAAAGGTACATAATAAGCCCTTTTATCGGCCCTCAGAGGTCAGATCGCGAAATGGACTTTGAAGTACACATGGCAGGCCAAGACCTACAAAATGATATATACACCATGAGTACTTATGGTTGCTGAGATCTAGGGCGCTCCTTTGTTAATATAGCTTATATAGTAAAAAACCGGTACTTAAGAAGCCCCTTTTTTTGGCCCTCAGAGGTCAGATCGCGAAATGGACTCTTGATGCACCACGACAGGCCAAGACCTTCAAAATGATATATACATCATGGGTCTAGGACTTATGTTTGTTGAGATCTAGGGTGATGACGGATAGACCGACAGACAGACTAAACGGGGACAATAAAGCATTTTTTTCGAAAATGCTCTAAACATTAAAAAAGGGAGGTTAGACTCGCTGTTCTTTAGCTGACAAATGCAAAAGGGGAGACAATATTCAATGAAAAAAAACCGGCTTTTTTCTTTCTTCGGCTCTACATTTCATTTAGGGCCTTAGCCAGCCATTCTAGTCTTCTTCACTTTTCCTGAATGAAAACTGAATGCTCAATGAATAAAAATGATTGTCTCTGACACAAATGCAGCCAATACTTGAAGAAGAATTGGTGCAGTCAAACTGTTACAGAAACATTTTCAAAATGTTGGATTAGAAAAAGCTGTATACATTGGATGATATCACCACATTCTAGATACAATGTTGAAACATGTCATGAATGATCAATTTAGTACATCAACAACTTCACCAAACATCAGCTACTCATTATTTTCAACTATAGCAGAAAAGTATGAACAACACATCAGTTGATAATGCTAGAGCACCATCAAAGAAATCAGAACATGAGTGCTGGCGAGATGATATGCTTTAACATAATGCTACAGGATTTTCAAAACTAGAGGAAGCTCTCCAAAAGTAAATTTTCAATCACTTCCAAAAATCAGTAATGAGAGATAGAATTCAAGGGCAATTTGTTTGTCCTCATTCGTTCTGAGTATCTGCAAACAGCTATGGCAGCATGTGATTTCATCAGTGGTACATGGGTTGACATCTGGTTCTCTGCCCAGTGTTTCAATACTACTGACTTTGATAATTTATCATAAGCTTGTAAGCAGCATACAAAGACTTTGAAGTCATTAGAGACATTATTGTCTACAGATCCAACCACCGGCGGAACGAAATATTTTAAGATGGGGCAAGACAAAATATGACCGAAAGACAAATTTTATAATTCAATAATAGAATATAGTAATTATGTAGCAAGTATTTAATCGATATTATTAAAAATAACATATTAAAATAAAATAAAAATGAACATTGAGCACTTCTGTCGTCAACTGATTCGTAATGTCAGTTTGTTCAAATTTAATAATGAAGTTAATCAGAAAATTACTGATAATTATCATGAATGATGATGAACATGAAACTGAAACCGGAAACGGGAAACTCAATATACAAAAAGTAATTTATGAAAGATAATAAAAAATTGTATTTACTTTAAAAATTACATTTGCCGTCATTCGGTAGATGGCTATACTTCTCTATACTTATAAGACGCATTTGCTGTCTGTGTATCTGTTCCCTTAAAACTCAAGATCCAGACAACCATATAAAGTGAAATTCGGTACACGTACACAAAATTACATGGGGAATGTTCTTAAACAGGTTTCGTCCCATCTCAATGGGTACTTTAGTGTATAATTAATTATTTTGGATAACAAAGACATGAAAATTGGCAAACTTTTACCCCGATTTCAGGTTTTGAGCTTCTCTCCCACATAGCTAACTTTATAAATATGATCTGTATGGGGAATCAAATATCATTACTACATTATTAAAATTCCATTCCTTAATCCATAGGAATTGTCATCTTTTGCTAGTCATGCCTAAGAGAGAGAGAGAGAGAGAGACAGAGAGAGAGAGAGAGAGAGAGAGGATGGAGAGAGGGGGAGAGGGGGAGGTATGGAGGAAGAAAGAAGGAGGGAGGGAGGGGAGGGAAAGAGGGAGGGAAAGAGGGAGGGAGATTGAGGGAGGGGAAAGAGAGAGAAGAGAGACAGAGAGAGAGAGAGTGTGTATCACATTGCTTTAAGATAAATGTACCCTTTTATTGCATTCAAATAAACCCTTTCTTACGCGTCTTATTTCAAATTTTAATTAAACGTCAAATGACGCTTCTTAAATAGAACAGAAAAACCTTATTTTGAACGGGAAAAGCCGGGTATTAACATTTTAAAATATGCCACAACAACTCTCAATAATGTGATTACTGTAGAATGTAAATTAATTATAATTTCTTTCAAATACTAAATTTAAGAAATAAATCAAATGAATTATGAAAATGAAAATGATACATATAAACTAAAATGAATTACAAAGTTAAAAAAATAAACAAAGTTAAAATTTTAGGGGGGCAGACTGGAAATTCAAGGTGGGGGCGCCACAACCCCCAGTTTTAGGAAAGCCGCTGCCCCCCTCCCCCCGCTCCGCCGCCAGTATCCAACTTCTATACCAACGAAGCGTTACAATATATGTGCAGAACGTGCAATTAAAGTGATACAAGATCTAATTCCACTTGCAAGTCCATTGAAAAATTGAACATTAAATTTCTTCTACTAATGCACAATAGAAATGTACTTTAACAATTATCAATATTATACTTATGTCTCTTTTATTTGTAATGGTAAAACCTTTATTGAAATACATGTATGAATTTGTATGTTATAAAATATTCGTGTCAAACAAAAATTACCCATATGTTCTTTATTTGTGATACAAAGCTCCAACAAATATGATATTGGGATAAAGGGTTATTTCGTTTCTTTAGTCATACTCCTAATGTACATTGCAATAATTATATTTGGCTGTATTAATTATATTTGGCATAGAAATTAAGTTATTTTAATTAACTGGCTACTGGGAGAAAATGGATATTGCAGACGAAAAGCAAGACAGATGACTTGAGACTTTATTAGGGGAATGACATGATTTTCATCTCACATCATTTAACTGTATATGCATTTCTTATTCAACAGTCAAATTAAAAAAATATGTAAATGTGTACGTGTGTGAATGCTTCTACTCAGTAATTACAGCTGTTTGTATGTATTAGTCACACATAACTGTGGACATTTATTTAATAAATATACTAAAAATATCCAACTCAAAGAGACTGAATGTACTACAACTTATAGACCTTTCCAATGTAAAGTCGAATAAGAATATCTATATATATATATATATATATATATATATATATATATATATATATATATTAGGGTGTCCCAAAAAATGAAGTTTTGAAATGTTGATGTCTCACCCCACAGAATATGTCTGTATGGTAACAGTAGTTAACCTGTAAAATTTCAGCTCATTTGAACAATGTTTAGAGGTCCCCCAAGAGGTTTAAAGTTCCAGATTTTGGTGTAAAATCATTCGCGGTCAAATCTAATACAGCGTTAATGTTGCATTATATGCGAAACTGATATATTAAGTAACAAATTGATGCTTAGTATTGTTTATAATATTAAATGAAACAAAATATATAAATCTTGAATGGTTTATATTTTTAAATTTGAAATTTAAGTAAAAAATTATGAAAAACAAAGTTTTATTCATTTTGTCAAGTTAATTCTTGAATCAATGTCAATCTGCTTGAAAAATAATAATAATAAGCAATGCAAATAAGCATTCCTACTATTTATTTTGTACTTTGTACTGTAGGGTAGACAAAAATTTAAAAAAGTTCTTCAAATTTAAATTTTAGCCAGCTGTTCACGATTACACTCTACAAAATTTTTCCGATGTTTTTCAACCACTTGGAGCAAAAATTGTTTTTGTTCTTCGTCCTTGGTGATACTGTCATTGAAATTTTGTATCAATGCTACACCTCGCTCTGCAGAGTCATTGATACAAGCCAGATTCTTTACAAAATCTGCTGCAACTTTAAAAGATGGTGTATCTGACCATGCTTCAACAGGAACATCTAGAAAACTGGCATCAATGTTGGATGTTTCAAAAAATGTGGTAGAAGCACGCAAATCAACAACACTTTTTGGTAGTGTTTTTATGAGATGCGGTCCACGTTCTGATTGCATTGTCCGAACAAGGCCAGTTTTTTCTTTGTCCGACAAAAGGGTTGAAAATAACGCAAGCGTCGACAGTTCCGGACTCAAGTACCACGAGTGACGCACCATCATTTTCAATCCAGTCGATCGAAGAACAGCATCATCATATTCGTATAAACGCTGTATCAACAAGATATCATTCACAGGTGCATCTGCGGTGAGCCTGCATGAAAACCATGATTGAAGATAAACACATATGGTAAACCGATTAAAGCGCTGAATACCTTGTACCTCCAACCCAACCATTTGTGCAGCAAGCAGAAGAAATTCCAAATAATCATCACATGAATGACTGACCTCAAGTTGACATTTAATAAATTCTTTAATCGAATCAGACACGATTATCAAAGGGGCGGATCTGGCTTCGGGTGTGTGGTTTAATTCTGGCCATTTTTCTCGAAACCTCTTAAAAAACAAAATCTCTGGTCCAGTGGATGGTCCAAGACAAACATTGAATGCATCGGAAAGGAGTACTTCCAACATGTGATGACGGCATGCCATCCATAATAGATTACGTCCCAGGGCTACTTCTAACAGAGTGCAAGCTCCATTGAGTCTTCCAGTATTGGAAGCCGTAGTGTCGAAGCACATGCCGATGACCATAGATTCGCACTTCCATGATTTGATATGTTCATATACTGCATCAGCAGCTACCCATCCTGACCCGGATGCTAACTTGGGAACACCAAGAAGCTTTGTAGTGCCATCGACAAGTGACGAGAGCAGGACAGGTAATCGATCGCCGTTGTTGGTAACATGTCCGGTAACATCGGGCAATAGCTTACCATCCCAATGTACAATTGATTTTGAGGGAATATAGTCTTCTTTTATACATGCTGCAGCTTGTTGACGACAAAGCTTGCGATGATGATGCATTGTGCTCTTGGAAAATACTGTGTCAGATGTCGGAACACCAGCTTCGTTGAATGCGGATGCAAGTATCATTGTTGATTTTCTAATGCTGGTGTTCGTTCTGTCCAGCACTGCAGCAACTTTTGGTGATATGATGCCTGACAATTTAGCATGCTTAGTTTAAAAAATTAAATCTTCAAAAAATATGCACATTGCTTAAATTTTGCACTTTAGGTATTTTATATGTTTTCTAGCATTTATTACATTTTCTAATTAAGAATCACGCAATTTCAACTCTAGTTAATGGTAGCAATGAGATAAATATAAGTATATTTAAACTTCATTTTATTCAACTATGGCATGCAAAAACTGCAAATTATTTGAGCCATGATTCGTCTGAATTTTTATGTTGGCCTAATACTGGAATTTTAAAAGCTCTAGGGGGACCTCTAAATGTTGTTCAAATGAGCTACAACTTCATCAATTCACTCATTGTACCCAAGAGACACATTTCAGGGGTGAGACACCAAAGATTTAAAAAAATAATTTTCAGCATTTCTGGGACACTAATATATATATATATATATATATATATATATATATATATATATATATATATATATATATATATATATATATATATATATATATTGGGTGTCAGAAGTAGCGAAAAAAATAAAAACTAAATCTTTGGTGTCTCACCCACAATGTATAGTGGATTACAATGAAGTGAATTGATGAAGTTGTAATACATTTGAACAACATTGTCCCCCAAGTTTTGCATAATTCAGTATTAAGACCAACATAAAAAGACCGAGACGATCATATTTCAACTAATTTGCAGTTTTTTATGTATAGTTGAATAAAACAGTTTAAATATACTTATATTTATCTCATTGCTACCATTAACTAAATTGGGAAATTTTTGTTATAATTAGAAAAGTCATAAATGCTAGAAAACATATAAAAATCCAAAAGAAATTAAGAATTGGCAGGTGCACATTTTTTGAGATTTAATTTTTTAAACTAAGCTTGGTAAGAATTGTTGATCATATTATAAGTTCCTTCAGTGGTAACTATTGCAATTTACCAGCAATTAAAGAAAAATCAACAATGATACTGTGCATTTGGCAATTCCGGCGTCATTTATTATTTTCAAGGAAAAGAAATGCATTGTCGTGCGAAACTTTGTTGTCATCAAGCTGCAACGTCAGGACTATATTACAGCAAAATCAATTGGCACATTGGGATGTGCTAAACTACTGCCCGATGTTCCGGACATGTTTTAATAACGGTGTCATGCACCGTATTGTCACTACAAGATGGGCCAGCTGCTGATGCAGTATATGAACATATCAGAAGTCTATGGTCATCGGCAATGTGCTGACAGTACAGCGTCAATACTGGAGACTTCAATGGAAACGCAAATTAAACAGCTTGGGACATATCTATTATGAATGGCATGCCAAAATATACATGCACCAGTGCGATTTCGATTGCATTCACTTTTCACTTAGTTGTCAATGGACCGAAATACTGTTTAGATGTTTCTGAGAAAAATGCCGGAATAAATTGAGAAAACTGCACGGAATCACCCCCTTTTGGTAATTTGTGTCTGATTGGTGAAATTTACGAAATGTGAGTGAGTCATTTTCATACTGCTGTACACAATGGTTGAGTTATAGAACACAAGATACTTCAGCAGCTTTAATCATCATATGTGTTTATCTTCTGTTGCTACGGAAGCTCCCGCAGATACTAGTTAGTTCATGTTTTGTTGTGCAACGTTTATACGAATATGATGATGTAACTCGATCAACTGATTGAAAATGATGATTGCATCCTTTAGTGTACTAGTCAAGCTGTCGCGCTGCGTTATTTTAAACTATTTTGTCGGAAAAGAAGAAACTTGGCCTTATTGGAGCAATAAAATGAACGTGGTTCACATCATAAAACACTACCAAAAATTGTGGTTATTTCTGTGTCATTTTCAAACGTCCAATGCCATTTCTAGATGTTATATTGGCGGAGTACTACTCCATCTTTAAGTTTCAGCAATTTTGTAAGAAATCAGCTTTGCAAACTTATCCAGGACGAAAAAACAAAACCTTTTGCTCCAAGTGGTTGAAAAACATCGGTAAAATTTTTGTAGAGTGTAGTGAATGATCAAACAACTAAAATTTAAATTTGAAGAACTTTTTAAATCGCGATGTCACCATACGTAGTACAAAGTGCAAAATGATCTTTATTTGCATATTATTATTATTCTCTGCAGACGACTCAAATTAACTTTTAGCAAAAATGAATAAAACTTTTATTTTTATGCAATTTTACTTAAATTTCAATTTATGAACCATTCAGACGTATATTTTTCATTTAATATTATTAAACAATACAAAAGCATCAATTTATTGCCAAATATCGGTTTCGCATATAATTGCTATATTAGTTGACCCTGAATATTTACAAAATCGGAACTTTCTTCTTGAGAACTTACTCAAACATTGTCAAACAAAGCGAAAACTGTTAGAACAACGTGGGGTGAAATAAATTAACATTTCAAAGCTTCATTTTTTAGGACGCCTAATATATATATATATATATATATATATAAATATATATAAATATATATATATTATTCTGTCGAAACTTCACGTCTGGAATACAAAAATAAAGACATTAAAACATTGGAAAATGATATTTTTTGGTGTATAATTTATTAAATAAATAATAGTTATGTGTAAAACTACATACAAACAGCTGTAAACACTGGGTAGAAATCCAAACGTACAACATTTATATTTTTTTAATTTATTTGAGCAAGAAAATGCATATGAAATAAAATATTGTGAAGAAAATAGCCACGTCATTACCCCTAGAGTCTAAAATCATCTATGTATTTTCGTCTGCAATATCCATTGAACCAGTAACCAGTTATTAAAATAACTTAATTTCTATGCCAAGCTATAATAATACGGCCAAATATAATTATTGCAATGTATTAGATATGACAATAAAACAAGTAATAATATTTAATGTCAATTTGTTCAAAGATTTAGCTATAAAATGTAATTTTGTTAACATGAAATATAAAATACAGATATACATGTATTTCAATAAAGGTTTTTACCATTACAAATAAAAGAGGAGATGAAAATATAATATTGATAATTGTGCGTACATTTCTTTGTGTTAATTTTTTCAATGGTCTTCAAGTGGAAGCCAGACCTCTTCTCACTTTAATTACGTTCTACATATATTGTAACCTTCATTGGTATAGAAGTTGGACCACTAGTAGCAGCAAGAGCGGGAAATGGCGGCTTCCCTAAAGAAGCTTTTAACAAAAAAAGGGTTCATGAAAAAAATTGCCCCCACCTTAACCGGTTTTTGCCCCTAAAATTTTAACTGTTTATTTTTGGCTTTGTAATTCGTTTATTTTATTGTCATTTCATTTTCATAATTCATTTGATTTATTTCTTAAATTTAATATTTGAAAAATATAATTATTTACATTCACATTGTCACATTATTGAGAGTGTTGTGGCATTTTTTTATATAGTATATTTAAAAACATTTGAAAACAAAAAAAACAACTAAGAATTAGTACAATAAAAAGTAAATATGATATTTAAAAACTAAAACAAAAAAAAACAACTAAGAATATGTAAATATGATATGCATATATCAAAAAAATGTATGTTCCAAACAAAAGTGCATTCTTTGACAAATATTTAATTACTCTAAACAGCTGATGCTTTTCAAAATGGCTTACATCAAATGAACCGTTCATTAGTAATATTGTAAATAAGAAACATCTAACTTTTTGTCGATCTTAGTTATTAATTATTTATTTATTTGAACCTATATATTAAGTGTTGTATACAAAAACGCTAAGTGCTTCAGGAATTTAAGTGTCAGTATTTAATTCAATATAAGACATAAATAAATGAAAAGTAAAAGATAGGTCCCATGTGCGGTAGAGGGTAGGGTATTTAACTTCCAATATATTTAATACACTTCATTATTGTCTATCAACGTATCTATTTATTTATTGTTTTAATTTTTCATGAAAGTTGATTTGAAATCATGCATTCTCCATTGAAATATTTTTTTCAAAAAATTATTTAAAGTTATTAATACTAAATTTAATCAGAGCTATTTAGGCTATTTTTTTTCCAATAGCGAATTTCATTCAACTATATCATAGTAGGGGGTGGGGGTAGGGGTAATTGGTGGTACTAACTTATGAGTCTTGAAAAAATAAGAGAATAAATACCAGTGAGTTAATCAAGACTTTACAGTGGTTATAAGTATCTAGAGATAGGAACCCTAAGAGTCCCATAGGTCGTCAGAGGGTTGATGGGATAAGTAGAAAACTGTGTTGTTTTTTTTAAGGCCGAAAACAGTTTTATTTCTCATGACTTTATAAGATATAGGTCTGTGATTGGGCGCTTGATATACGAGCAAGGTGGTCAAGGATTGACTGCATCATGTCAATGACTTAACTAGCCCGAGGCGGAGGCTTACAATTCCACAAATATGTACAAAATAGAACGTTGTGTACATGAAGTATGCGTACTAAATATAAATGGATGTTAAAAATGCTGATCATCATTCTAATTTAAACCATTCAAAACAATTTTTTTTTTAGAAAACTTCTATTATTAAATATAACTTGTATGACATGGACTAATATATTGCTGAAAACAGTGTTTACCTACATGGGGTTAACCATGCGTTTAATGTAATATTTATTGGTCGGCAAAATATCAGTCCAGGTAACACATTTGAGACTTTGTAAGCTGGTCAGGGTACGGAAATAGTTCGGCAGGTGAAAGCGGTACCAGGGATGTCAACTCCGTTTCTTAAAGACTGGTGTGGCCAGTGCAGGATTCACGTATAAGCCACACAATCTATAGCTTAGGTCCTCCACTTTCTAAAGACTGGTGTGGCCAGTGCAGGATTCACGTATAAGCCACACAATCTATAGCTTAGGTCCTCCACTTTCTAAAGACTGGTGTGGCCAGTGCAGGATTCACGTATAAGCCACACAATCTATAGCTTAGGTCCTCCACTTTCTTGGGGCCCCCCCCCCCCCCAAAAAAAATGTGTCCATGTGAGCGAATGTCATATATACTAAAATATTTCTCACTGACATATAATATCTGGATTTATATAAAGGGCCCCATATTCAAAAAGCTTAGGGCCTTATCAAGTCTTTATCTGGCCCTGGATGTGGCCTGATGCTAGTCGCTGAACATTGGTCAGTGACTTTGGGCTCACGGAGCGTGGGGTTGAGGCCGAGCGTGTTGCTTAAACTTGAGTCGGTTTGGACTCTCGAGGTGAGAAGATCGGCACGCAGAGCCTCATCAGTCGGCACGCAGAGCCTTATCAGTCGGCACGCAGACCCTCACCAGTCGGCACGCAGAGCCTCATCAGTCGGCACGCAGAGCCTCATCAGTCGGCACGCAGAGCCTCATCAGTCGGCACGCAGAGCCTCATCAGTCGGCACGCAGACCCTCACCAGTCGGCACGCGACTAAAATATCAATTCCTTTAATTTTAATTGGAGTGTTGGCACTTTTAAGAGAATTTTTGGTTGAATTTTTGGGCACGCGGCCCCAGAAAAAGGTTCGCCACTACTGGTCTATGTCTCAGGATGTTAGGTGAGTGTGAAATTAGTCACTGGAGTTAACTCATCCCTCTCCTTTAGGTATCGGCCAGTGCACTTTTCTCAACACGTGTTGGTCACTCGACGCTCTCAGAGATCAAAAACTGTGAAACACTCATCTTCTGGCTAAGGACAATAGTCAAGTTACTAAGATTTTTTTTCAAACAGTTCGCCAATTTCCTGCATGACTCATCACCTAACCATGTGCCCAAGTATCTAATAATATAAAAGCGATTTGGGTTCTGCGTAAAATCGAAAGTGAAGTATTAATACAACACTATTCCAGTTCAAAATACAATCATGAAAAAATCGGATATGCCCGAAACCAAAAATAACCTAGCCTACCGATCAAACGTAAAGGGATATAACTCTATGCAAAGGTTTTGCAGGGTACAGCTAGTAGAATTAGAATAGTAAGGACATTCTATTTGTTTTGAATGAAATATTTAATTTAGAAGTACATTCATATCTCAAACTTACTGTTGACTCTTTATTTTGTTTTTTTTTATTTTATTTTCCCTATCAGCAACTTTTTTTGTGTTTGTTTACTAATCATTGTTTGTCGTCTGCGGGAAGTAATAAGTCACGCGTTAGCGGTTAATTATTCATAATATACTGCCTGAAGTCCAGTGCATTCAAAAAATCTTTTAAGTAAAAAAAAATGAACAAAACAAATTAAAGTACAGACACAAAATATAAACATTGAATAATATATTTGTATTCCAGCCAACAGATAGTTTGATGTTTGCCTAACGATAGTTTAAACTATTGACGGTTCGGTTTTTGTAATTCTTGTTCGTGTCTCCACTCGAGTTGTGTGTGCAGTAGATTAAGGGAGTAGCACTGAAGAAATAGGTATGTGAATGAACTCATTGAGATTTGAACCCTTGACTTATAAATCATGTAGATCACGATCGCAACTCTTAAAATTCATTCCGTTTCTTGATAAATGGTATCTTTTAAACATAACGATAGAGTATTAAGAAAAATTAAAAAAACAAAACAAAACAAAGACACGATAAAAAACTAACCGTTTTCTAAGATATTTATATATATTTTTGTGTAAATTTTGCAATAAATTTTAATATTATCATTTTGAATTAAGTAAGTGTAAACCTAATCACCACTTAACCCTAATAAAGCTTAAAACAAACAGTTTTGTTTACATTTTTAAAGACGTTGCCGATTGAAGAGATTGTGAGAGACATACAAGTGTAGCACTGTGTGTGAATACAAGCACGCTTGTTAAACGCTGCTTTGACCTAGTAGTACGCGGCTCGATCTTAAACATGAAGGATTATTGATGCGAGGGAAGTAGCCGATTTATTAGTGCCCTTCGACGCGGTTATATCCCTTAATTAGTTATGACACAATGAAAAAAAATAATGAATTGCAAAATTGATTACTGAATCATGCATTGCCATAGAGCAAGAACATGTAGGCGATATTTCAATAAAATCTATCACTAAAAAGTATCTAAAAATCGATTACAAAATTGTCCCCAAACTTTATAATTAAATAATAAAGAAATTAAGTAAATAAATCAACAAATGTTTCAAATTAAGAAAATGGTCAGAAAAAAAAAAAAACTGGAATAAAATGAAAATTCAATTTAAAAAAAATCGATATCTGATATAAAAAATCGACAATTATTTTTTGAAATTATAGAGCTACTTCCCTGTACAGATCCGTTCGTACTTTATGAGAGGATTAAATATTTTTTTTTATCAAATTGCTCCATCAAATGAACCCTATCCCTGTTTTATAACAATCTAATTGCCCCCCCCCCTTTCCAAACATATCACCAGCTACCAAATGAAACCATTGCCATCTAATCCTTAAGAATTAAATTACCCGCTCACCAATAGTAATATTAAATCGCCCCCCCCCCTCTCAATCTATTTCTCACCCCCTACAAAAAACCGAATCCCCCCATCCTGTTCTCAATAACTATCGAATTTTACCCCCACCCCCTCCAATAACCAACTATTCTTCCCCCCCCCCCCCCCCAAGAATAGGATAACCGTTTGCTAATTTGGATGAATAACGCGTCTTTTATGGCCAAAGCTGTTGCTTGTGTAATGTCAACAAAGTAAGCAATGTGCTGATGGCGTATAATGAACACACACACACAGACACACACAAAAAGTTCATCTGGTTCGTAAACTTTCGAACGATCTCTTACACCAACTGAAATAATGCAGTCAGACTATTTCGTCTTCTGCTACGTCGTCCGACACTGCTGTACGCTGTTTTTTTATATTAGCTAGTCTCGTGGATTCGTCAAAAGGACATAAACAATGCGTTGGCGTGTTTCACCTATGGGACAAAGATCGCGTTTCCCCGTTGAGCTATTCGCGAGGGTACTGCCTCAAAAGGTGCTTCGGCGAGACGGTCGTAGGGCCGGATGAAGGAAGCTCTTGGTATCCCGTCTGTATGCCGTGCAGCTGTCAGAGACCAGGGTGTGAGGTCTGCAATACCTGTTGTCCTGACATCACCGTTCCCGTTCGACGCGGCCTGCTGACCATTGGAAACGCCAGTATCAAGAGGGTATCGTCCAGCATGGCCGTACATCGACCTGTAAAAAGGAAGAAGAAAACTGGGTCTCGATTGACCTGTGAAGAAATGTTGTCTCCTTCAGGCCGACCACTGAACATTCTCTGCATCCATTCATGCCTGCCGGACTACGAAGAGAACAAGACAGTCATTGATCTGTGTGAGGAGCTGAGGGCTGCCAAAAACGAGACTGTGGAGGCGTTCGAAAGAGTCGTTGTCATGGAAACAGGCGTGGTTTACCGCAATAAATTTTGTGCCCAGTGCAATAACGCTCAGAACGTAAGTTTTCATTTTTTAATATTTTTTTTTCTTTCAATAATGTTTGATAAAATTATGCACTCAGATTTTTATTTGTATTTAAAATAGAATTACCGTATACACACTTGACTTAAATAGATTTAGTATGTGCGTTTGTAAGGCTGTGAAATGGTATAGGTTGACCTTTCAAAATTCGGGAAAGATTTAGAAAAATCTATACAGTTCTAGAAATGTTCTATGAAATCTCTAGAAGGTTCTAGAAAATTCTAGAAAAACGTGGGAAAAACTTGAGAAGGTTCCGGGAAATTCTAGAAATCTCAAGAAGTTTTGATTTTCGTATAAATAGCCAACTTCACTAGTGCATTTCAATTTAGTTATAAAAAATTAAGTGTTATAAGCAGTGGCACCGAGAGCCAACGCGGGCTCCAGGGCATGACATCATTGCAGGTCCCTTAATAAACAATGAGTCGTGAAAAAATTGACATGGTCGGGGCTGCCGGGCCCCCTTTATGCCCTCTTACAGATGCGGGCCCCCTGGCAATGACCCCCTGCCCCCCCTCGGCGGCCCTGGTTATAATGTCAAATGTTGCGGCTATATAAATATCATTCGTTTAGTTATGACTACTAGGTCGAAAAGTGTTGTTCATTTAACTGGTACAGAAGTTGACAAAACTCCTATTTATTGAGCTAGGTATTTCTCGTAATAGAGCCTACAGGCCAATGGTATGTTTACAAACACAGCCGCCAGGCAGTCAGTTGGTACTATTTTTTCATGACCTATTTCTTTGCTTGTATAGTGTCCAGTTGACATGCCAATGTTTTTTGAGCTGGGTACTTCCCCTAATGTAGACTTCTGGACAATGGTAATGTTTACAAACACAGCCGTCTTCAATAAGACATTTGGGGGTAATACAACTGGACTGGATGTTCTGCTATTCAAGAGCTTTAAGACGTTTCTGGCCAAAAATAAGACAGGTAGAATTTATTATGTGCCACGATGTTCGACTAGAGCAAAATCTCAAGCCATTAAAAGAAGTCATCACATTTCGTTCGAATAACTTCCAAATGAAAGACAACTCAAGATATTTGCCACGTGAAGATTACAAAGAACTTCTGACTCTGAATCACTCTCCCCCCCCCCCCGGGTCGCGTCTTCGTGTTCCAGGAACTTATCACCATGCAAGGTGGATAATAATCTACATCATGAAGATTTATCTCTTCCGTCGTCAATTCAAGCTGACTAAGCATAAAAACAGATCAACTGCAGAATTTGGTATCTTTGCATCCTTGGTTTACATTAAAGCTTTGATTCAATGTCTCATTCTAGCAGGCGCACCTCTGAATGATCTGGATTTCATCAAGCTTCTTATTAATTATAAGCATGTTTCTCCCTTCATTTCTCAAACTGGATTGAAAACGATTGTCCGACATCTCTAGTACCTTAGTGCATAACTCATTCTTCTGGTTCTCTTTTCTCAACGTGTCTCAGTGGATGAGAGAAACAGCCTTTCTGCTTGCTTGAGGCAAATCATGGAGAAATCTTCTGATGATCAGAAAAAAGAAAGGTGCATCCGCAGCACAAATGATCCTTCAGCACTTCATATTGTGACATTAAAGGATTTTGTGACCTCGTCATCGCTACTTTTCTTGAATGCTATTCTGCTTCCCACAAATTTTCTCATAACTGATGCTTTCACCCGGCAACAAACTCCATCCTTTCAGAAGGCAACAACAGTGGTCTCTTCCTTGAAAGTTGTCAATGACTGTGCACTGGCGTCATCATTCAACTCTACTCTCACCAAATCAGAAGAGGAAAAGCAGTACTTGCTGCAAATTGTTGATCAGCATGGCAGAGAGTTTCCAGAGGCAAAAATATCAACTGTTCTGAAAAGATCGCAACTTGAAGCCCTTCAGGACTCAGAAAGCACAGACTAAAAAACTTTTGAAGTGTATTATTTGAATGGCGTACTTAGAACTACTTTGCAATACTGTCAGGTTAATGTGTCATGTAAATAGTATTATTTTACTGTTTAATTCCTACTGTCTAATATAATTGTTCTTTGTACCAAAAAAAAAAAACTGCATTATAAACCTTGCAAAATGTTCATTTAATGCAACTGCAAAATACCATGAAACATGAAACATGAGATAACAAGTGCACTGAGGCAGTATTTATAGGAGCCTAAATGGTGTGAAATTTGGTATATACATTTCTTAAATCACAGTGAACCAGAAAACTAAAATGCACATGATAAAAAAATCAACTTTATTTTTTCCCATTATAAAGTGAACCACCCTAATATATATATATATATATATATATATATATATATATATATATATATATATATATTATATTATATATATAGTTTGCAATGCCATACACATTTCAATAACATTCTTCTTCTCCTTTCTGTCCAGTATACTTCAATGACCTACGGTGTTCGTGTTAAAGACGTGATGCAACGCAGTGAAATTCATCTACAGGACATAAATCAATCTCAGTTTCAAAGAAATGTGTGGAATTTGTTTCCAATTTACATCTACAATTATAGATATTCATCCTGTCTTTCGCAAATGTACATAGCAAATATAACAGGTTTGAAAAATTGAATTGCACCGTTCCACCCAAAGCGCAATATTTTTGCTCTAATCAATATATATATATATATATATATATATATATATATATATATATATATATATATATAATACCATATAAAAAGGAAATGCTGAACACTTTTTCCACCCGTTAATTTGGTGGGCATCTTTGAAAAAATATATACAATTATTTTGTAAAGATCTTAGCAGACATAATTTTAATTCAGTCTTTCTTTTGTCTTTCTGTCTGTCATCACAACAAGCTTTCTCACTTTTCTGTCCAAAAAAAAAAAAAACAATAACCAACAAAACAACTTATTTTATATTTCAGAGACTATTCAGACGTCGTTGACAGCTGTGACCTTACATCTGACCTAGATGACTCTATTGTCAAATACTGTGAAGATCTCCCTGACAATGTACCACAGGTGTATTTCAACAAACGAATTTATAAAAATATTTTCTGCTTTATGTGCAGGACGGTTAGTTTTTTTTTTATTTTTCTTAAATTTGGGCTGGACTTTCGATATAATGGAAGTATTATCGACTGTGTTAACATTCAATATGTATTATGTATGTATGTATGTATGTATGTATGTATTAATTTATCTGTATGTATGTATGTATGAATGTATGTATGTATGTATGTAGCCTATGTATGTATGCATGCATGCATGCATGTATCTATCTATCTATCTATCTATCTATCTATCTATCTATCTATCTATCTATCTATCTATCTATCTATCTATCTATCTATCTATCTATCTATCTATCTATCTATCTATCTATCTATCTATCTATCTATCTAATTATCTATCTATTTATCTACATATATGTCTATATCTAAATATCTATCTGTCTGACTCTATAACTATCTACCTATCTATTCATCTTTCTATTTTCTATCAATTAGATGTAACCTATTGATCTGTCAGTCTATTTTATAAAACCTCTAACTATTTATCCATTTCCGTCAATATATCTGTAAGTCAGCCGTTAAGTCAGTCAGTTTATATAATCGTACTTCAATTACATCAATTACCCAGGGTCTGTCAATATAGCCTGATCTGAGAATGTACATCAAATAATATTTCTAAGCGGTCCGCATTTAACATGAAAACACGCCCCTGATGGTCTTGAAATATTTTTTTTTCAAACCAACGCCCCTGTGCCTAACGACGCTTAGGCGGCAAAAATATTGTCTACCCCTCAGGGCGACAGATAGACTATGTGCGATACTGATTGCGTTAAAGTGTTTACTTACATGAGACCTGTTTAATTTACAGGGCAACTACCCTGGAACCGATGCGGATTGTATTTCGAACGTCATAGATTATTACGGCGCCATCACTTTTCTCCTTAATGTGAGAGGCCAGTCAAAGTCAAAGAATTTCGACACCGTCATGACGAGATCAACTTGTCCAGAGAATATGTGGGCGTCTCCGGAAGTGAGTTACATTAAATAAATAACAACAACATTACATTAAAATCGAATCGATATAATTGTTACCAGACATGATAAATATGGTTTATACATTTCTAAATGCTTCTCGTTTATAATATCCTAAATTTTCTTTGATTTCAGTGTTGCGGTAGTGCTTTTGATTTCAGTGTTGTGTTTTTACTTTTGATTTCATTGTTGTGTAGATACTTTTGATTTCAATGTTTTGTGGGTACATTTGATTTCAGTGTTGTCTAGGTACTTTTGATTTCATTGTTGTGTAGATACTATTGATTTCAATGTTTTGTGGGTACTTTTGATTTCAGTGTTGTGTAGGTACTTTCGATTTCAGTGTTGTGTGGGTTCTTTAGATTTAATTGTGGTATAGATACTTTTGATTTCAGTGTTGTGTTTGTATTTTCTTTAATAACACCCATTAATATCTTGAAACCCCTTTTATAATTTTAGTTAGTGGGAAACTGTAGTGAGAGGTAGGCTATGCTATTTTTGGTTTCGGGCAGATCCTAATTTTTTATGATTGTATTTTAAACTGGAATACTGTTGTATTAATTCGTTACTTTCGATTTAACGCAGAACCCCAATCGCTATTATTTTTTATATGGAATATATATATATATATATATATATATATATATATGTGTGTGTGTGTGTATATATATATATATATATATATATATATATATACAGAGAGAGAGAGAGAGAGAGAAAGAGAGAGAGAAAGAGAGAGAGAGAGACTGTGAAGGAGAGAGAGAGAAAGAGAGAGAGACAGAGACGGAGAGAGAGAGAGAGAGAGAGTGAAATAAGGAGAAAGAGAGATAGAATGGGAATATTTGTGAGCTTATGGAAAAATGTAGTAGCTTATGGGAATATGTAAGAGCTTATGAGAATATATGGGAACATTTGAGAATATAAGGAGCTTATTGCAAAAAGGTCGGAGCTTATGGGAATATGTAGGACCCTATGTGAAAATTAGGAGCTTATGGGAATATGTGGGAGCTTATGGGAATTTTAAGAGCTAATGGGAATATGTTGGAGGATATGGGAATATGTAGGAGCTTATGGGAATCTGTAGGAGCTTATGGGAATATTAGGAGCTTATGGGAATATGTAAGAGCTTATGGGAATTTTAGGAGCTAATGGAAATATGTAGGAGCTTATGGGAATATGTGGTAGCTTATGGGAATATCTGGGAGCTTATGGGAATATGTAGGAGCTTATGGGAATATTTAGGAGCTTATGGGAATATTTAGGAGCTTATTGGAATATTAGGAGCTTATGGGAATATGTAGGAGCTTATGGGAATATTTAGGAGCTTAATGGAGTATGTGGGAGCTTATGGGAATATGTATGAGCTTATGGCAATATAAGGAGCTTATGGGAATATTTAGAAGCTTATGGGAATAATATATATATATATATATATATATATATATATATATATATATATATATATGCATACAATTTTAAATTTCAAAATTTTTTTGGTTTTTGAAGTGTCCCACATATATGTGTAAATGTATTATTCAATTTAATGAGCCCAGTTTGTAAATCAACAAATTACAGGGTCATTGCCTAGACTTGAATTGTCCACTTGGTCACGTGATACAGAAGTTAAACTGTACACCAGGTACAGACCTGCCCGCTAAAGGTGGCTTTAGTCTGCGCCTATGGTTTCAGTTGAATGTCATTTACGGTGATTTGACCCCGAAGTCAACAATGATGAACGTTTTGGATGCTTTAACATTACAGGTAATACAGTTGTTTACATTACAGGTAATACAGTTGCTTAGATTTTGTAATAATAAAATGTAATATAATTATTAGAAGCATTAACATTACAGGTAATACAATGGTTTAAGAAGCTTTAAAATTACAGGTAATACATTTCTTTAGGAAGATTAAATATTACAAGTAATATAACTCTTTAGAAGCATTAACGTAAAAGGTAATAGGATGGTTTTAGAGGCATAACCATTAAAGGTAATACAATTATTTAAGCAGCATTAACATAAGCAATATAGAACTAGCAACAAAGTAATTCAACTGTGAACCACTGGTGTCAGACAGTTAAAGATATAAATTTGAATCTTAAATACCCATTTATCATGTCATTTATCATGTCATTTATCACGTCATTTATCATGTCATTTATCATGTCATTTCAGATGTTAGCCAGCCTGCAAGAGTACAGCCAGAACATTTTCCTTCTTGTCGGGGCCAAATATAACGACACACTGACAACACAGAAATTCAAACCGCCGTACAAATCACACATTTTCAGAGTAGAAAGTCGTTTCCAGGCCAAGCCAACAGATGTCCATGTAAATTTAATTGGCAAATTAATCAACCAAAACCTAAGCGTCGTAACAGAACATTATGAACTTTTCATTTTTCGGATCTTCAATGTATTGAACAGTATCGCATTCGACCAATCAGTATTTGATCTTATTATCAACGAATCATGTGATCGAACTCTCAATCCAATGTTTCACCGTGTGGATCGAAATCTCACTGAGTATACCAACAAATTCTTTGTTAAATATCAACAGTTTTATTATCTGGATCACGCGCTACAAATATTCACACAAAGAAGCGACTGTAATAAAACCAAAGAATTAGAGGAAGGTGATGATTTTGAATTTTGGGAGAAATTTACAAATATATCCGGGGTTATGATGTGCTTGTATGTTAGCTTTGATCAATCAGCCTATGAGGTGACAGTTAATGAAACAGTTTTACCTCCAGATATCACAATAGCCATATCATTAGGTTCTCTAAAGATAAGTATCACTGGTAATCTCTTATTTTAGCGGCAGAAATTTTTTTGATAAATATTGTTGATACTTTACCTCTATAAACATTCCAAAATCATAGTATTGATTGTTATTTATTAAAAGAATAAGAAAAAAATTTTTAAAAATGTGTTTAAATGCATTAAATAAATTTGTAAAAAAGGTCCTCTATATTCTATATAAAATACTGTCAGCCATGTTAAGAGATGACCTGGAAATGTTTACAAAAAAAAGGCAGCTGCCAACTACAAGATTATTAAAAAATACTGAAATATAAGACGGTACCTTCGGTAAAAGTAATGCCCATCACTTAAAAGGCATGACCAAAATTATTTTAAACCAAATTTATGGTTAGGGGGATAGTTAATGAATGGGGCCCCTGGGGCCGTTTTATCTTGTATCAATACGTATAAGGTATGTAGGATGGGGCCCTTGAAAATGACATACTTATTAATATAGCTTATATAGTAGAAAACGGTACCCTTACAAACACTGATGTATAGCCCTCAAAAGGCATGACAAAAATTATTTAAAACCAATTTTATGTTAGGGGGTAGTTACTCTTGGGGCCCCTGGGGCCGCTTATCTTGTACCGCTACGTATAAGGTGTAGGATGGGGTCCTGAATATGACATAATTTCTAATATAGGCTATATAAGAAAAAACGGAGCCATTAGATACGCTGTTGCCCAGCCCTCAGAGGGCATGACCAAAATAAATCAAACCTATCATATTAGCATCCCATAAGTTTCACCTTCATTGGCCTGTTCTGTTATGACCACTTCAGTATGAAGTGCAAGCCTATTGGACGAATACCATCTCTATCACCTTTTATCCACACTGGTACAATTGTCATCGCTAATCACTCATGGTCAGCTAGCCCGCCCTTTTGGGAGGTGAGTGTGAAATGGAGAAGGGGTGGTGATGGAATGGACCTTCAGATAAGGTAGACTAAGTAAGATTTCTTTTCAGTCTAGCAATTGCTTGTTGTCGGTCGGTATTCTTAATAGAATTTTCACATTTTGATGTGAAAGTTCTTAGATCTGTTGACCAGCGCTCGAGTGGTCGAACTGCCTGGGCAGAGGAGATAGCGTCTGAATTGGAGGAACAAAGACTAAGTGGGATTATTTTCGTTAAACGTTTCGAATAACCTGTTTAATCCAATACACCTCCCCTCTCCCTTTCAGTGAGTAACAGGTGAAATTAGGCAGGGGTGGGGGCTAGGTCTTGGGACTTTTTACATAAAATTATGCAACGTGACATCATTGTGACATCTGGAACATTTCATGATAGATCAGTTTAAAACTTTGTTACAAATATAAGCAGTATGTAAAGTTTCACTTCAGTATTTCATACTAATTTGAAGAGAGAGTTTGATTTTCTTTGGATTTTCATTCTTCATCTTGGAAATAGTGATTGCTTTGTTATTGAATTTCCTTTGTTATAGCTGCTAATTCAGATAAGTACACTTCCACTGTGTTCTTAATTTATTTAACCTCATCCTTGTTTTTTTTTCTTTGATAGACAGACCATCCGATATAAAAAAAGCTTTTGTAGTCTCAATCTTAACAATTTTTGTCAATACAATTTCAATTAGGCAAATCTTTTTAGTACATTGCAACTTGTTATCACAACACGAGTGATCAGAACTTAATTGAAGTTAGCTCATTTATTTGACATAAAACAAGATTTATTGCAGTGTCGAATTTAACTCTGTAACGGCAGGTAGACCTAGAAATCTTTGTTTCAATATAGTAGATCCACTAAATATTATGGATCGCAGCCATTTTACAACAAAATTGTAATCTAGATGATATAGCTTTAGAAATGCATAACCAAGAAGCGACTATTCAGTGGTTACAGGGGGCTGTTAGGCGTCTATTGAGAAATAATATGCAGTGCACCACGTGCAATGTGTTATGTTATCTTGGAAATCATAATACCGGTATCGATGGGTTTCGCTGGGTTTGTCCGACATGTCACTTAAAAAAGAGCATTAGATTTAATTCTTTTTTTACGAGAAGCCATTTGTCTCTTAAAACGATAACGCAAATTATTTATTGCTTTGCAACAATCTCTTCCCAAAAATCCACCAAACGTGAAACGAAATAGCCAATGAGAACACTTTGGTCGACTGGTTTAACTTTCTTAGGAGGAAATGTCCACTTATATGAACCGCCGGCCGATAGAAACTGGTGGGGTAAATGAAAACTTTGAGCCTATTGTTGTGGAAAAAGATGAATCAAAGTACTTTCATCGTAAATATCACAGGGGTACTTGGAGTGGAAGGCCATTGGGTATTTGGTGGCGTAGAAAGGGGAACAGGGAAATGCTTTTTAGTTGAAGTTCCCGATAGAAGGGCAGAAACCTTAGAAGCCCTGATATATCAACATGTAATGCCAGGCACCCATATCATATCCGATGGATGGGCCGCGTATAGGGGGACAGAAGGACTTGGTGGCGGAGTTTATTCACACTCTGTAATTATACATGAACAACATTTTGTTGACCCCTCATGACCCTGAAGTCCATACTCAAAATATCGAAAATCTGTGGATGAGGGCAAAACGAAAATTAAGAAGTCAATTTGGGACAAGCGAGGCTCTCTTTTGATTCATATTTACAAGAGTTTGTGTTTCGAAATCAATTTAAACACCAAGATGAATTCTCCACTATTCTTTGCGTAATTAGTGAAAACTACAATATTTAGATAATAAAGTTTTACTTGACTTCTTTTACCCTTAACATATATTTAATTTGTTTCAATTTTCTTTAACCGTTTAGAGGTTGAATAGTTATTAAGGCACTGTTTTTTTCTAGTATAACATTTAAACAATTATGTAGTTATGTCATTTGCAGTGATCCCTTTCCCACAAACATAAAACGTAGTGACAGAAAATAAAAAGCCCATCGAGCGTCAATGATATCTATCCCCCTCTACATAAAATTGGTTTATCACTAATTTTTTGTCTTGCCCCATGAGGGCTAAGCTATCAGTGTTTGTAAGGGTACCGTTTTTTACTATATAAGCCTTATTAATAAGTAAGTCATTTTTCAGGGCCCCATCCTACACCTTATACGTAGCTGATACAAGATAAAGAGCCATAGGGGCCCCAAGAGTAGCTATCCCCATAATATAAAATAGTGTTGATTCATTTTTTTTCTTGCCTACTAAAGGGCTACGCAACACAGCGTTTCTGCAGTATCCGTTTTTTTGCTTATATAGCCTATATTAGAAATTATGTTCGCTTACTTTAGGGCCCTGTTCCACACCTTATACGCCTAGCGGGTACAGGATAGACGGCACCTAGGATTTTGGCCCCAAGAGTAGCTATCCCCTTACACTTAAATTCTGGCTTTCGACCAATTTTGGTCTAAATGCCTTTTGGAGGGCTAAGCGTCTGTGTTTAAGTAAGGGGACCGTTTTTTACTATATAAGCTATATTAATAAGTATGTCATTTTTAGGGCCCTGTTCCATTACCTTTATACGTAGCGGTACAGGATGAGACGGCCCTAGGGGCCCCAAGAGTAGCTATCCCCCTTACATAAATTTGGTTTAAATAATTTTGGTCATGCCTTTTTTGTAGGGCTAAGCGTCTGTGTTTGTACAGGGTATAATTTTCGCTTACTATATAAGCCTATATTAATGACTATGTCTTTTTCAGGTTTGCCCCATTCTACCACCTAAGATATAGTGATAAAAAATAAATGGCCCATTGGGACATTAAGTAAGTCTATCCTACTAACATAAAATGTGTTTAATCATTTTCTTCATTGCCCTATGGAAGGTCAGGCCTTTGCTTCTCTGCTGGTACTTTTTCCCTATTATCTCTTGATGAAGTTTGCCCCATTAGTTTCTTCATTGTAAAAATGCTAGTCTTGCGCCAACATCACTGGAATTTGGAAGTGTTTTTTAAAATTGTTAAACAGAAAATATACGGAACGAAAAAGAAAATAATAGTAAAGAAAAAGAAGATGTGTAAGTTACCGTATTTTTGCAATAAAAGTAAATAAAAATGAAGATAATTGTGCTAAAATGGATAATTGTGATGTGAAATCATTAATACTATAGTTTAGGAATGTTAATAATAAAGGCAAGTATCAATAATATTATCAAAAAAATTTCTGCCGCTTTAAAATAAGGAATTCATAAGCCATCACTGATCCAAGGAGCAAGTGGCTAGAAATTGACGAAAGCAACGCTAAATGTGCCGAGAATTATTAGACAGGAAAATAAAAAATTTCTTGATAGACTACAGGATACATTTGATTTATCTTTGCCTGAATATGTCGTTACCAGTACCTTGGTGTTGTTGCAACTTCATGATTTGTCTCAGTCTGACTTTACTGTAGCCATTTTTCCTGTTTCCAGTATTGAGAAATGATGCGAGGTATAAACAATATGTTTTTTTATAAGCGGTAGTCTACTATATGGCAGCAGGTTTCACCAATATTAGTTAACTCGCACCACATACTTTCAAAGTAGTAGTCTATAATGTCATGACAGATAAACAATATTGTTAATATGATTGAATCAACGGCAGGCCATATTATTCTTTTTTATGTCTATATTTTGGGGAGCGCCAAATATTTTCCTCTGCACCTCAACGGCGCAATAGTCCGTATTATCTATGTTTCTTAATAATAACTTGAGCTAATATTTTCATAAAAATTGCAAAACAATGGAAAAGGGTTAATTCGAACACTTGCCAGTTCCTCCTCGGTGCATGCCCTCCCCCCCCCCCCCCACACACACACACTCTCACATGCATTTAGTCACGTGACGAGCCGATAGATGACTAATTTTTGCATGTTAAGTCGGCCCCTCTACGCCCATCAATTATAAAACAGGTTGAACCCTCCTGCTTATCAATTATAAAACAGGTTGAACCCCTACCTTATTAATTATAAAACAGTTGAACCCCACCACCTGTATTAATTATAAAACAAGTTAAATCCCTACCTTATTAATTATAAAACGAGTTGACACCCCCTATATACATTAATTTTTAAAATAAAATCTTTAGACGCACTAAATTTCCCCAAAGAATGATTTTTTCTGAATTTACTTTATTTTCAGCGTCACATAAAGTGCTATAGCTTACGACCATGTAAGCTATATAGAAGTGTAATGACTAAAAATAGCAATATGACCTCCGTGTGTGTTATCTAATATATGAACTGTACCTCCGTGTGTGATATATAATACATGAACTGCACCTTTCTTTATATATTTATATAATGAAAACGATGTATGGTGGAAACATTTAAACACGAGGAGCCAAAAAAGAAAAAAGCAGCCAAAACGGAAAGTCATCCGGGTTGGAGGGAGGTGGGGTTGGAGCGCTATATGTCAGTCACCATTGGGTTTTCTTGGACCTGATCTGATGTCTCTTAGCTCAGTAAAGATAAAATAAATCACATTGATTTATTTGTGTGCTTAAAGAAAAAGGCAGTTAGTCATTGCTGGAGTGAGACATACAACGACACATTGTCAAATTAATGCTCTGAAACGAATGTGTGGCTGCTGTTTTTATTGACGCGCTATTTTTATTATTGACACTATTGTCATGTAGACACTAATCGGTCCAAACATCATCCAGTGACAGAATCAATGCAGGCTGCACTGCTGTCGGGATCGCGACCCATTAGCGCTTTGGCTGCAACAGATCGACTTCTCCTGGAGTTTCATCTGTAGCCACAGAATGTTCCAAGTTTTTACTGGGACCACAACACAAGATACGAGAGTGCTAACGCCAACAGCAGGGTTAGGAGAAGGACTGTCGTGTCACTATTGCCTTTAACCACGGTCACCGTCTGTGTAGTTTTGGTGAGTTACGTGACGTCAGATGGATCAAACATCGGTTACATGGAACTTCGTCATGCTACTTGGACTCCGGCGATCTCATTGGTAGGTAATTGTACAATTTGTATAGTAGTAACTAAACCATCTGTCAGAACATGTAGTGTATCGCTTATATGGCAGGCACTCACTAACGTCTCTCTTGTTTTTTTATTTTTGTTAACTACGTCATGTTGAACATCATAAAACATAAAATGAAGAACTGTTTGGAAAGGAGCCGTTAAAATATTATTAATGAATTAAGATAGATCAATGATAAGGTGTCTGTCTGCAAATTATGAAGGCTATAGTGGAGATGAATTAGGTTCAGAGTTTAATAGTCGGGGGAGTTGTTTTTTTATTAGGATTGTGTACCCAGTAATGATGATTATTTACTTTGGGGTGAATTATATAACATGTATACTTTATTTGATGTATTATTACGTGTCCCTATTATCAAATGTATTTTGGCTACAATAATTTGTTCATGTCTTTTCAGGGCTACTTTTGGAGTACACAGTCATGCAATTTGTGTTCACAATTCAATTTGTTTCAACTTCTGACTGCGTGCCTACTAGCCGGACCGGGTACCGAGTACCGGGCCTTTGTTTACTAGTATTTAAAAAAAAATGTTACACATTTAATCTCGAAACTTATTATACAAGAGATCAACTATGGGATTGTGTGTGTGTGTGTGTGTGTGTATTAAGGCGCGTTAGAAAGGGGCGACTGAGCTATACATTCAATTGTCTGCTCACACAAACTAATGTATAATTTTATTAGAAAATAAGGGAGTGATTATATCTGTCACTTAGTGAGGAAGTGATTACATCTGCAACATAGTAAGGAAATGATTACATCTGTCACTTAGTGAGGAAGTGATTACATCTGCCACATAGCAAGGAAATGATTACATCTGTCACTTAGTGAGGAAGTGATTACATCTGGCTTCATTTAGTGAGGAAATGATTACATCTGTCACTTAGTGAGGAAGTGATTACATCTGTCATTTAGTGAGAAGTGATTACATCTGTCACTTAGTGAGGAAATGATTACATCTGTCACATAGCAAGGAAATGATTACATCTGTCACTTAGTGAGGAAGTGATTACATCTGTCACTTAGTGAGGAAGTGATTACATCTGTTACTTAGTGAGGAAGTGATTACATCTGTCACTTAGTGAGGAAGTTGGCTATTACATCTGTCACTTAGTGAGGAAGTGATTGCTATTCGTCACTTAGTGAGGAAGTGATTACATCTGTCACTTAGTGAGGAAGTGATTACATCTGGTTACTTAGTGAGGAAGTGATTACATCTGTCACTTAGTGAGGAAGTGATTACATCTGTCACTTAGCAGGAAGTGATTACATCTGTCACTTAGTGAGGAAGTGATTACATTCGTCACTTAGTGAGTGAAGTGATACATATTTTACTTAGTGGTTTGCTAGTGTTCAGCAGGCATGGCTGCACACATTTTAAATGTGGTCAGTAACACACTGGCGCAACCTCACCTACCCCCCACCCGCCCCCTCATCTCTAACGACCCAGCTGAGCCCCAGGCGAGCCCTCCCTGTCTCACAGAAATAAAATTACGGACCTTATGTTTATCAACGACTTTTATTTTTTTTTCAGTGATCTGCGTCGTTGCGCCTTTGATTCTGATCACTTGCAGTAACTTGACATTTTTTTCTAATCACCGTCTACAAAATCTACCAGACACGACATCTCCAGTCTTCTAGCACCAGTGTAATCAATGAAACAACAAGTACCTGTTTATTTACGCCAAACTGTCCACTCTGACTGGAAGCCTTCTGGACAGTGGCCGTAGTGGCGGAAGCTTTGGACAATGACGTACTGCAGTAAGTTGTTTAGAAGGCCTTATCGTCGTCAGAGATCACGTGACTTGGGGGGTTTCATCGATGTAAACCATGTGAAGGACATGTTTATCAAAGGATGAAGAGGACATTATAGACAATAAGGTCTTAGGACATGTTTAGACAATATGATGGAGGACATTGTAGAGAATAAGGTCTATAATATGTATGCAGACACATGATGGAGGCCAGACATATAGACAATAAGGTCTAGGACATGTATAGACAATATGATGGAGGACATTATAGACAATAAGTTCTAGGACATGTATAGACAATATGATGGAGGACATTATAGACAATAAGGTCTAGGACATGTATAGACAATATGATGGAGGACATTATAGACAATAAGGTCTAGGACATGTATAGACAATATGATGGAGGACATATAGAAATAAGGTTAGGACATTATAGACAATAAGGTCTAGGACATTATAACAATACGGTCTAGGACATTATAGACAATAAGGTCTAGGACATATAGACAATATAGAACAAATGTGAATCTAATTAAAAAAATGATAAATTTCGAATATCTAATTGTCATATGATTATATATTTGAAAAATGATATTTGAAAGTCATAAAATTATTTTTTATTTTATTCTAAAACTGGAAAAAAAAGTGTAGCTTTCTCCCATAATCGTGAAAATAATGAGATCGTATGTGAATAGAAGGATATTTAATCGATATAAATGACTTACTTGACTTAATTCTATGAACCTCTGGCCGAACATAGGGCCTATACTACCACTCTCTATCGCACTCTATTTTGGGAGGCATCTTTCAGTTCCCCTCCCCCCCACCAGTCCCCACCCCCATGTCTTGTTGCAAGTTTTGCATCTCTTTGTTCCCACTAATCGATATACGCATGCTTTCAAATTTATTTGTTCCCTTTGAAAAAATAGATAATAGAGATTACTTTTGTTAAATGTTTCTAAATATTTTCCTTTGGGAGATTCCTACGCTTATCGGCGCATGGTTACAAAAAATGACCTCTCCAGGCTACGTAAACTCGTTTAGGAGAGGGTAGCATAGATGAACACAAATGATCAACTAAGTCTCAAGTCTAAGAAGCGGTTTAAAAATGTACCGTTTTTTTTTGGGGGGAGGGGGGGAGGGTGGGTTAATGGCGGGTGGGGCGTTGTGCTAAACCACACAATCCCTTCATATGCCGAGGCTATAGAAACACGATGAATTCTACACTTCATCTGCCCCCCGTGGTCCCTTAGGATTAGAGGAACTTTACTTACAACTACAATTTATCATACTGATCTTTATATGAAATAATTTTCAAAGGCATAAATAAAGCAAGGCTTTCCAGATTGATATTGTCTTTCGTATATTTTTTTTTTTAAATTATCAATTTTTTAATCTTCTTCACACGTGAGTAGGGTAATTTATTGTAACTACTCTTAAACTTAAAATGTTATGTATTGAAATTATCTTGCATTGACAATGATGGTATTTTATCGAGCATATTTAGGCTAACTATTTAGCCCAACCGTTAGCGTCGGTCTTAACTATTCCATCTTATTTCCTCCACAGGTATATCTCTATTGTTCTCAACGGCCTACGAGGTTGTTACCATCTTCATTTCATTCACCTGTAACAAACGAGTTATCGCACTGTACTCTTCTCTGATACATTTCCGTCAAAATAAAAATACTCAAATTACAGACAACACTCTGAATTGACCATCGGGAATTATAATTTTTTTGGCCTAGACTGTTTGACATCCACATTCTGAAATGCTTACTCTAATACTGCTAGTAGCACTCAGGCCTATAACTGTAGACTTCTAATAGCGCTAGGTCTACAATAAGGAAAGGAGTGCTTGAACACTCTAAGACCCCCTCCCCCCCCCACACACACCCTCCCGGGTCTAAATATACCTTGCAATAGGAGTTGCATCAAAGTTGAGAGGGGGAGGGGAGGGTGGGTCTCCAAAGCCGTTCATATATAAAGATACGGAGGGGTTCATGTTGGGACTTTTAAATTTTGTGTTAGCTGTTAAAGATCAATAACACAGCTAACCTGACCCCCCCCATTTTCTAGATCTTTGGTCTAGCCCGTAACATTAGCCAAAAGGAAAGGATATTGGCGCCCTTTTGTCAGGGCCTCATGAATGAAAATCACTTAGTAGTTAAGGATTAAACGGGGATGAGCCCTGCGCTATTCAAAGATTTTTGGATGACCTAATATTTGCCATGGTGACACAGCGTTTTTGCGCATGATCGCTGAACGAACCTTTGACCATATAACGTCATATAGGAAGAGGGGGCTTCGGTAATAATTACTTCGTGAACGGTCCCCAAATTAATACTGACACGTCTTCAACCCCATACATTCCGAAGTAAAAACTAAAAAAAAGTAATTTCAGTGATCGAGCAGCGGCGTAGCGAGCTTAAAGCTCGCGCCCAGGGCACAATACCTTTTTAGCGCTCCCCCCCCCAATTCGAAAATTATATAATATTATATGTAAAATATATCATTTGGCGCCCCTTTGTGAGTAGCGCCAGGGCATCAAGCGCCCCCCTTTCCTCTCCTCACTACGCCACTGTAATCGAATTCGGTAGACTGGTGACTTCAGCCAGTTCTTTTAATACAAATCAAAAATACAGAAAACAGCATTCCGCTGTGAACAAAGCAACTTCGAAATTAATTTTTTTTTCATAATTTTTTGTCCATTAAGCACATTTTAATTATCTTAATATGATATTTGTTTGAACAAATAAAAGCTATTTTATAAATAGTCTGATGTTAAAGCTTTCTTAAAATCTCTCTCTTTTTTTTTATAATTAAGATTTAGTATTTCTGTTTTAGCAGATGTAGATGTCTAGTATCTTTTTTACCAATGCAACAAATGATTAACATATTAAATAAAGAATAAAACTTACACAACAAATGATTAACATATTAAATAAAGAATAAAACTTACGCAACAAATGATTAACATATTAAATAAAGAATAAAACTTACGCAACAAATGATTAACATATTAAATAAAGAATAAAACTTACGCAACAAATGATTAACATATTAAATAAAGAATAAAACTTACGCAACAAATGATTAACATATTAAATAAAGAATAAAACTTACGCAACAAATGATTAACATATTAAATAAAGAATAAAACTTACGCAACAAATGATTAAATATATTAAATAAAGAATAAAACTTACGCAACAAATGATTAACATATTAAATAAAGAATAAAACTTACGCAACAAATGATTAACATATTAAATAAAGAATAAAACTTAAGTCAGGTGGGCCTAATCATTAAAAATAGTTGGACCTGAAAATTTACACAAAGACCTGAAAGAAAAAACCCAATGTCTGAGTTTAAATCCCCAGATCGACAGTCGTGTTCTCTACACCAGTGATCCCCAACCTTTTTTCTCGCCGCGGTCCGCTGGCGGGTAGGGGAGGGGGGTGGGGTGGACGTTAACCTCCCGTCCATGAATAATCGTCATATCCAGAGGGAAGTACACCACAGTAAATTAAAAGGAAATTATTTCATATTTTTGGGCGGCACAGTACCATGTGAACCCCTGGACCGGCAACGGTCCGCGTCCCGTCGGTTTGGGGGGGGGGCACTGAACTACACCATCCACCCACCAAGTCCGTTTCAAAATGTGTGTGTGTGTGGGTGTGTGTGTGAATTGCGGTGAGGGGGATTCCATTTGAACATGTGAGTGTGTGGTGGTGGTGGTGGTGGTGGTGGGAGGGGGGGGGAGATGATGAGTGATACTTTATTTGTTTGATGTATTATTATTATTACTAATTATCAACCTAGTAAAGTGTCAGCGTGTTGATTATCCACACAGGGAATTAGCATTGAATCAATTTCAAGTAAAACTCATAGAAATCAAATATTTATTAATCACAGTAAACAGTAGATTAAAATCGGTATCATTTACGAGCGAATAGACACCATGCCGTCAGTAGGGGGTTTTGGGGTGTGCGAACCGCACCGGTTGACACCCTCACAAGGGGTGACACCAAAATGCAAAATATCTAGTTTTAGGCCTATATTCTTCTTTTGTAATGTCTATGGGGTGTCATGAGAGTGGTGACACCATGAGTTACCGCACCGGGTGACACCAACCCTAGTGACGCCACTGAATAGACAGAATAAAGTCACAGGATGCAACTTCAAACGATTCGTCACCATAAGGGAAACAGTACCCCCATTTGCTCCTTCATCGATCCTACCTTTTAAACCAGGACATTCATGTCACACCGTCAAACTTACGAGTTGGCCGCGTCCAGCATTGCGCATGCCGCTCACCCCCAAAGTTCATAACGTGTGATACTGTTATCTCGGGTGACAAATCCAGACCCAAGTCACTGCGGCATGCATGCATAGTATCATTTCTACGCTCCATGCAGCACGCAGACCTCCCGTCTGCTGAAACATGATAAGACCACACCCATCACCAACAGGGGCCGAGGAGATGCCTAGAGCACGTTTTTTTTATTTTTTTTAACGCCGCCATTGCCAGCATGGTAGGGTGTAGTGTGCCTACCACACCAACATTGTTGGCGGCGCTGATGCACGTCTGCCATGCCTACAGAGCGGCGGGGTGTGCCCGCTATCATCTGCAGAGATGGCAGAAAGATGGGTTTTAATCCTTGCCCAAACCGGCCAGACCAGCAGGGTGTGTGTACTGCCGGTCGGCCAGAATGGCAAGGAAAGGGGTTTTTCCTGCCACTCGGACAGAGGGGAGGGTGTAGTGTGCCTGTACCCTCAGCCCGAAATGGCAGGCTGCGCAGGTGTGCTTGAGTGGGACGGAGAGGAAGGGTGTTGTGTGCCGACCACATCCGTCACCTCCGCTAGCTGTGAATACTGCGGTCTCGGATAGTCCTCATTGACCACAGTACCACCACCCTCGCAAGTAATGTTTTTTTTCCTGACTAGAGAACCCCTATGATCCATCCCCCGTGGATCATGGTATGTCTCTCAGACCAGGAAGGAGAGATCACAAAACACCATACCAAAACATTTTTGCCAAGGAGAAAACACAAAACACCATACCAAAATATTTTTGCTAGAATATTTTGTGATACTCTCCGAAACCTAGAGCACGTAGTTCACACTTGGTGGGGGGCAGGGGAGGGGGGTCGGCGGGAGAGAGCGGGCTGTACTATTACCCACCCTCATTGAATGGAATGGTTTTATGTCTTTGACATACTCCATTTTATTTTCGTTTTTTTTTTTGTTTATTTGCAAATTAACTGCCGTCTGACTTCTAAATTTTGAAATATAATTTTTTCTTTGCTTATTGAAATTTATTTACTAACCGTCAGTTGCGTTAAGTACTTTCCTATTGTTTTACTATTTGTACTAGTAGTAATAAGTATAATAAAGCTAAGCGTAATAACGTAGTTAAATAAGAAATGTATTGATAAGCCGAAGCAAATTAAGAAACATTATTTATGACTTTGTTTTCACTTAATTAGCCGGACGTAGCCTTAAACTTTTGAAATCACGGGGAATTTAGTTGTGATGAAAGTACTACTTTATCTTTCTACATAATAAAAGTACAGCTAAAATTTTTTTAAGCCACTCGTATCGATTGAGATCGTAAATAACCCATTGCCACTAATGGTACAGACCATACTCCCCCCAACCACCCCCACCAAAACCTTTCTTTGTTTCTACATCTTGTCTGCCAGACTGTTATTATAAAATCTTAGCCCAGACTGAGAAAGGAATATGATACACTACTTATCCCGCCTAGTTCGGTCTTTTGTTGTTTTTTTTTACCGATTTTGACAGACATGCGCAGACAAAAAGAATCGTCTACTTCCCTCACAAGCTGCTGTTATGGTCATGCCAATTTATTTCACTTGCGATGAAAAAAACAAAACATTGCCAACAAGGGAGTGTAGTTAAAGAGTAAATATCGACATTACATTATTGCCCTTTACAACACAACTGTAATTAAAATGTAAAATATGGACATCGCGAACTGCGTTGTAATATTCACTTTGGTACATCACAGCACTACTGTGGCTTTTGGCAGTTATGAGCCTTTGTTTAACACGCATTACGCCTGGGACAAAGGTAACATTTCGCCGTCGGGCTTTGTACACGGATATTGCTCTAGAAGGTGCATAGGTCAAGAGGTCGTGGATCTTCATGGGCATTCTTGTTGGAAGCCGGAGTGTTCTGACTGTCAATGTAAGCGGCCGAGCTGTGAGATCTACAACACCTGTTGCCCTGACATCACTGTCCCGGTGCGACGTCACCTGTTGACCGTTAGGAACGCCGGTATAGAGAGGGTCTCAAATCGTGAGGCTGGACGTCGGCCTGTCGAGGAGGAGGGGAAGAGGACGAGGCCTGGGCCTAGATTCACATGTGACCTGACGGGCGCTAATCTATTCATGCTCAGCATCCGCTCCTGCCAACCAGACTACACAGAGAACCAGACGGTCGTGGACCTGTGTGAGGGATACAGGGAAAGACGTAACGAGACGATTGAAACATTTGTTAGAGTTGTTGACATGGCAACGGGCGTTGTTTACCGCAACAGATTTTGTGCTGAGTGTAACAATGTGTCCAACGTAAGTAGTCACTCAATATGGTCAGTCAATATAGCTAATCAATATGGTCAGCCAATATAGTCAGTCAATATAGTCAGTCAATATAATCAGTCAATATAGTAAGTCATTATAGCCAGTCAATATAGTCAGTCAACATAATCATTCAATATAATCAATCAATTTAGTCAGCCAATATAGACAGCCAAGATAGTCAGTCAATATAATCACTCAATGAAGTCAGCCAATATAATCAGCCAATATGATCAGTCCATAAAATCAGCCAATATAGTCAGTCAATATAATCAATCAATTTAGTCAGTCAATATAGTCAGCCCATATAGTCAGCCCATATAATCAATCAATATAGTCAGCCAATATAGTCAGCCCATATAATCAGTCAATATAGTCAGCCCATATAATCAGTCAATATAGTCAGCCAATATAGTCAGCCAATATAGTCAGCCAATATAGTCAGCCAATATAGTCAGCCAATATAGTCATTCAATATAGTCAGCCCATATAATCAGTCAATATAGTCAGCCAATATAGTCAGCCAATATAGTCAGCCAATATAGTCAGTCAATAAAGTCAGTCAATAAAGTCAGTCAATATAGTCAGCCAATATAGTCAGCCCATACAATCAGTCAATATAGTCAGCCCATAAAATCAGTCAATATAGTCAGCCAATATAGTCAGCCAATATAGTCAGCCAATATAGTCAGTCAATATAGTCAGCCAATATAATCAGTAAATAAAGGCAGTCAATATAGTCAGCCAATATAGTCAGCCAATATAGTCAGTCAATAAAGTCAGCCAATATAGTCAGCCAATATAGTCAGTCAATAAAGTCAGTCAATTTAGTCAGTCTATATAGTAAGCCCATATAATCAGTCAATATAGTCAGCCAATATAGTCAGTCAATATAGTCAATCAATGTAATCAGTCAATAAAGTCAGTCAATATAGACAGCCAATATAGTCAGTCATTATATTCAGTCAATATAGTCAGTCACCATAGTCATTCAAATATAATCAGTCAATATAATCAGCCAATATAGTCAGTCAATATAATCAGTCAATATAGTCAGTCAATATAGTCAGTCAATATAGCCATTCAATATAGTCAGTCAATATAGTCAGTCAATATAGTCAGTCAATATAGTCAGTCAATTATTACCTGCTTGCCTTTTATTTTGTCAATGAGTGTTTACTTCATTTTTAATATTTTGTATATGGCCGTGCAGTCCTTACATCCTGAACTTGTTTCTATTTTTAGCAGCATCGCTTTAACTTGACACACGTGTATATCTTACATAACCATCCTATGTTTTGATAATTTTTTTTTTTTAAAAGTTCTCGAAACATACAAATTAAATTTGTCGCGACACACCTGAAGTTCACCGACACAGAACCACCGCCTTAGTTCATGCACACATTTTACAGATATTATAATAGCTTGAGGAAACAATAAAACCGCGTTTTGCTTACTTGAACAGACCATGCTGAATTAATGTCTCTTAACAATTATTGATACCTAGCAAAATTAATAATTAGAATAAATGATAACATTGATCGCAATGGGTGGCCAAACTTATTTTTTTCATAAAACAAATGATAGGGTAACCTTACGCTGAAAAAATAGCACACTTTGTAGAATAATAATATAGAATTACTAGCTGTACCCTGTAACCTTTGCATAGAGTTATATCCCCTTAGGCTTGATCGGTAGGCTAGGTTTATTTTTTTCATGATTGTATTTTAAACTGGGATACTGTTGTATTAATTCTTTACTTTCGATTTAACGCAGAACCCAAATCGCTATTATTTATATTAATATACTTTTTTTCAAGTTTACACAGCTACCATATTCTAGCTGGAGAACAAGTCCAAATACTAACATCAGTTTCGATTGTCTCAATAAAACTGGATTCCGCAAGATTCTAGATCATTCTGTGCCAACCTATACACTCGACCCAGCTAATGTCAAGTGCAAATTTCTAAGGTAGGTAAAAGAAAAGTTCCCTTTACCCTAAAGGATCGTCGGGTCAGATGAAGTGTAGAGTTCACCTGTCTCTGCGTATGAAGGGTTTGTGTGGTTAGCACAAAGGCCCAGCCGGTATTCGTTAACTTATGTTTCAAGCTGGGTCAGACGTAACAACAAATTTACCTGGAAAAAAAATCCCCTTTGGTTCTCACGGAGATGAGGATATTGGGACTCTCAGGTCCAACAGTCAAGCCCCTCTACACCGCTGACCGATCCCTCCACCCGTTTGACGAAGCAGGCGGTGAATTTAAACGGCTAACACAGCAAATGGTATTGTCACGTAAGTCTACCAAATAAATGCATTTGAATGAAGCGCGCACTAGTAATAGATTCTCCTGTGCCTAGATAAAAGAATTTTGAAGATATTTTTTTAAGACTGTGTTTAATTTTTTGCTTGGCAGTAAAATCTCTAATATTATTTTATTTGACAGGCTGTTTTTTTTAATTATTTTATACTTTTGCTTTCTGTCCTAGTAATTATGTTAAACATTGTAAATAGTTCAGATGTTTAACAGTTAAACACTGGAAATGATTCAGATGTTTAACAGTTAAACATTTGAAATAATTCAGATATATTTAACAGTCAAACTCTTGAAATAATTCAGATATTTAACAGTTAAACGCTTGAAATAATTCAGATATTTAACAGTTAAACATTGAAAATAAAGTGAAAGAAAAGTTACTTAACTGATGTTATTCGACTAATTTAAGTATAGATCACATGTTTTATATGGTTGGTTTACAACAAGTGATATACTGACTAAGTCTAGCCCATACAAGTTGTTGGGGGGGGGGACACAATTCTATAAATCCTCTTTATCCATTAAGGGTCATAGGTGAAGTGTAGAATTCGTCTGTTTCTGCAGTCAAGGTACATTAAACAGGTTGCGTGGCTAGCTCAGCACCATTTACTTCCCCAACTAAAAGTTCTACACATATAAAACTGGATTATTCTCGAGAATATTACCAATTAATTTATAAACAATTCATTACACATATATTTTAAGAGGAAAACTTGAACTGCTTTCAACATTGGAGGAAAGTTAATAGTTAAAAAAAAAATTTAGATCTGGAAAACCTTAATTAATTTTCAAATTTGATTATTTCTCACTCCTGTCATGTTATAGCTCAGTGCTATTAATAAGTAAATATATATAATACACACACACACACACACACATATATATATATATATATATATATATTGATTTATATTAGGGTTATGACTTTTAAACTTTTTATAAATTAATTTCCTGCGTCACAAATCAATGAACTTTTGCTCTAAAGTAATGAAAATGGGTTTTATTCTGATTAGTTTTCAAAAAAAAAGTTCACACAAAACACACCATTTTTAAAATGATTACTGAAACAGCATGATAGGGTGATGTTATGAAATTTCTATTTCATTTAACTCGGGTATTCACTTTTTTGAAGAATCTGGAGTATTTCTTAAAGCGAAGATTCAGAAAATACCTAAATTAAATAAGGAAGTGGCTACGGTTCCAAATAACGGGACTCCTATTATTTTTTTTTCGGGGTCCAGCTATAGATAACTAGATGTACGGCAGACGGCCTGCATATTATTGCATATTTTTCGGGGCTAGGGTTAGGGTTAGGAATAGGGTTAGGATTAAGGTTAGGGTTAGGATTAGGGTTAGGATTAGGATTAGGATTAGGATTAGGATTAGGGTTAGGAATAGGGTTAGGATTAGGGTTAGGATTAGGGTTAGGATTAGGGTTAGGATTAGGGTTAGGATTAGGGTTAGGATTAGGGTTACGATTAGGGTTAGGATTAGGGTTAGGATTAGGGTTAGGGTTAGGCGCAAAATATATAGCTAGACCGCGAAAAAAAATAATACGGAGTCCGTCTAGAGCGCATGCGCATATCTATAGCCGGACCCCGGAAAAAAATAATACGGAGTACGGTTAGCCGAGCGCATACGCACATCTATAGTTGGACCCCGGAAAAAATAATAATACGGAGACCCGTTACTTGGAACCGTAGCCACTGCGATTAAATAATGCAAGATGGAATTCCAGAGCAATACTAGCTCTTTTGGCATGTATTCTTCTACCAGATATACAATGCAGATGATTATCCGAAGCTATGCAGCAGGTTGCACGGTGACGAAAAAGCGTTAAACTCAGTGAAAAATGTTTGGAATCAGAAAACATCGAGACTGTAAATTCCCAGAACGAATCAGAGTGCAGAACGAGCAATCAAGTGTCTTAAAGATGTTTTTTGACATCTGTAAAAAGAAGTGTGTGAAGTCCCTGTAAGGATGAGATGAAATCTCTTAGATCCTATGAACCACTAATGGGACGGTTTTTATGGTGCCCTTCTTTCATCTCCACCATAGCCGATAGGAAATATACAGGGAACTTGAGCCAAGACCTGAAAAAGTTCCTTGGTCCTCACCGGAGATCGAACCAGGTACCTTCAGGTCAACAGTCAAGCGCTTTAACGCACGACCATCTATCTATCTATCTATCTATCTATCTATCTATCTATCTATCTATCTATCTATCTATCTATCTATCTATCTATCTATCTATCTATCTATCCATCTGTCTTGTCTATCCCTTGTAAAAAGAAGTAGAACTTTCCACCTTAGATTTTATTTAGTCTAACGAAGCATAATGATTGTATATTACGCTTTAATTAAGCTGAATACAACAAATAACATTTTTTTTTCGATATATACAGTAACTTTTACGTACTTACAGAATTATATATTTATTTGTAATCTAGATTGTTATAATGTAACAATCAACTGTTAAATGTTTTAAAACTACAAAATAACTCTAATTAAAACAAAAAAAACGATACAAAGTTTTTTTTTGAAATTTTATCCATACGGTAAATCTATCTATCTATCTATCTATCTATCTAATCTATCTATCTATCTATCTATCTATCTATCTATCTATCTATCTATCTATCTATCTATCTATCTATCTATCTATCTATCTATCTATCTATCTATCTATCTATCTATCTATCTATCTATCTATCTATCTATCTATCTATCTATCTATCTATCTATCTATCTATCTATCTATCTATCTATCTATCTATCTATCTATCTATCTATCTATCTATCTATCTATCTATCTATCTATCTATCTATCTATCTATCTATCTATCTATCTATCTATCTATCTATCTATATAGTTCGCAGAATAGAAGAGAAAAAATATTCCTAGACCATTGTGACCCAGACATTCATATAGATGAAGACATTGTGAGACACTGCACGGAATTCACAGATTACAGTCTTATGGTCGGTGAAATGACCACCAACAGGCGATTCATAATCTACGCTAATATATTCTGCTACATGTGTAACCAGGTAGGCTTTCATGTTTAATGCGCCGGCGGCTTAGCAACTTTTACATCCTCCTCCTTACCGCAAAATATTTAGGGAACACCTTTCTCCCCCTCCCCCACCCTATCTCATAGCAGTAAAATATGTATAAAGGACTCTTCTACCCCCCCCCCCTTTTTTAAAAATCCCTCTTCTACGTCCCGCACACCGTGTACTGTCTATCTCCGCCATTTTGATATCTCCCTATTCTTGGATATTTCTTTGATTTTTTTTTATTTATTTAAATCTTTTTATTTTAATAAAATAATTTAAAAAAAAATTTTTTTTTTAAAATTATTAAATAATTTAAAAAATAAATATAAAAAATTTTTTTTTATTTTTTTTTTCTCTCTTTTGATCTCTCTGTTTGATCTCTCTCTTTGATCTCTCTCATTGATCTCTCTCATTGATCTCTTTGATCTCTCTCTTTGATCTCTCTCTTTGATCTCTCTCTTTGATCTCTCTCATTGATCTCTTTCTCTCTCTCTCTCTCTCTTTGATCTCTTTCTTTGATATCTTTGATTTCTCTTATCGATTTTTCTCTCTTTGATCTCTCTCATTAATTTAAATATCTCTTTGTTCTCTCTCATTGTCTTCATTATTCATTATATATATATCTCTCTCTTTGATCTCTCTCTTTGATTTCTGTTATCGATTTATCTCTGATATGTCTCTTTTCTATCTCTCTTTGATTTCTCTTACCGATTTATCTCTCTTTTATCTCTCTTTTATCTCTCATTCTCTCTCTCTCTCTTTGATCTCTCTTTCTCTCTCTCTCTCTCTCTCTCTCTCTCTCTCTCTTTGATCTCTTTCTTTAATCCTAATGTTTCAACTGCTTCTGACCAAGTAAGAAAACTATTTTGTTTTCGCAAAAATACTACATTATAAGATGGTGGATAAGATTCATGGTGAACTCATACATAAATATACAGAAACCTAGTTTGATAAATGTTTTAAATCTGTATTACGTAAACAGAGCAGTAATTGTGCACAGTAAATCGATTAATTATAGATAAGAAACATCGTTCTGCGACCTAGTAATGGGTCGCTTCTCACCAATATGAGAATCTTTATTTTGGCTTAATCTTTATTTTGGCTTAATATTTATTTTGGCTTAATCTTTATTTTGGCTTAATCTTTATTTTGACTTAATCTTTATTTTGGCTTAATCTTTATTTTCAGGGCATTTATCCTGCTCCTAATAACCACTGCATAAATGCCGTATATCCGTCAAAAATTTTTCTACTTGACACCAGAGACTCATCAGAACCACCGATATTTCAGTCGTTAGTAATAAGATCGACATGTCCGAACGATAAATGGGCGTCTCCGGAAGTAAGTGAATTCATCCAAACAAATTAAAGTAACAACCTTGTTTTTAATACATGCACCGACATGCGATTCCTCAGACTATGATCTCAACTTTTTCCCAAATGAAAAGATAATTAAAAAGTTTGATGGGACGGAATCTTACGAGAAGCACTGGACATTTTTAGTACTAGTTTAAGGTTTCTAGCTCCCGGCGTGTTCAGTCACCTTACCTCTCATCTCACCTGTTGCTGCCTTTGCCATTGATTGCGCTATGGTCTATGGAAGAAGGGGAAGGGGCGGGGGCGGTGAAAGAAAGGTACTACGAAGTGGCGCATGATATTTAAGAGCTAACCATCTCATCCTTTCAGGGACTATACAAGATTATCTACTACTACCCGACCCCCTTCAATCCAACATTTAGTATATAATGTTGGACGTAAGTAACCAGACTTTTGAGTTATACAACAATAAACTTTAAATAATTTTTTTTTTTTAAATGTTAGTGCATCGACCATGTCCATGGCAATTTAACCCTTTTATCATACAATGCCCTTTAATAAATGCCTACGAAAATCATAGGACAGTCCTTGCTAAATCTCATCATAGGACAGTCCTTGCTAAATCTCATCATTGGACAGTCCTTGCTAAATCTCATCATTGGACGGTCCTTGCTAAATCTCATCATTGGACAGTCCTTGCTAAATCTCATCATTGGACAGTCCTTGCTAAATCTCATCATTGGACGGTCCTTGCTAAATCTCATCATTGAACAGTCCTTGCTAAATCTCATCATTGAACAGTCCTTGCTAAATCTCATCATTGAACAGTCCTTGCTAAATCTCATCATTGGACAGTCCTTGCTAAATCTCATCATTGGACAGTCCTTGCTAAATCTCATCATTGGACAGTCCTTGCTAAATCCCAAACATATTGTGAACTTTAAACGCCCCTACCCCGCTCCTCAAAAGTGCCCGGCTCCTGTCAACTGGCCGACGGTCTCCGTGGTTTGCAAACATCGACGTTCAATGTTCTGATAGCTTTGACGTCACTTGTTCATTTTCACTTTGTTGTTATTGTTGTTATCGCTGTCGGTCATACAGGGTCAGGGCCTGGAGCTGAAGTGTTCACAAGGTCACGTGATACGGGAGGGTAACTGTGAATGGGTGGCGGAACGGCCATCCGGGAAACGTGGCTACAACTTACGCTTTTGGCTAGAGCTGTTTAATCCAAACAGAGAGGGCAACCACTACGCCCCACAGACAGTACCAGAAGTTTTGGAATCTTTAACATTAAAGGTAATATTGGTTTGAAACTGGAATGTTCACATGTGAACTCATGAAAAATTGTTTTTTTTTTTGGAATTGGACTTATTTAGGTAGATGTGAATTTGATGTTCGTAATAATCATGTGGGGGAAAAATCAACTAAATTAAAGTTAAATATTAATATAAATCAGCTATGGTTTGATATTAAAACACATTCGTGCAATTCTCGATATATTCATTAAGTTCCCCTTCCGATACAATTATCGATACTTTCATTAAGTTCCTCTTTTGTTACTTCATTGGATGTTCATCGGAATGTGTTTCAAATGTCTTTGCTAAACTGATTATTGGGATATAAATCCGAAAACCTTGTTAAATACCATTCCCATATGATTCCGGATATTTCATAAAATTTCCAATTCAAATATGATTCCATCAAGCTTTCAATCCTGATACAATTCTTAAAATTCTTGGACATGTTTCCTATGATGAGCTTTCTTCAACTTTTAATTCTGCGACGATTTCTTTGATTCCTGTGATACAAAAGTTGTTATTATCGATCAGGATCTAATTGATTCTAATTGTTACTGAAAACTTAAATAAATAAAAAAATAAATAAAAACTCACTAATGTATAAATATTTAATCTATAAATATTGTAATGTAAATAAAAATAGTATTTGATATTTGTGTAAAGAATAATGAAGACACAGTTTAAATTAACAGACTGAAAATACTTTTTTTTTATTGGAAATAGAATTTTTTTTAAAACATTACCCAATTACAGTCAAATCAGTAATATATACACACACATTTAAATGGTACAAATATAATGAACATCTCAAAGCGAAATGTTAACACTTCAACACGTTCGAGTAAACGAAATGTTAACACTTCAACATATTCGAGTAAACGAAATCTTAACACTTAAACATATTCGAGTAAACGAAATCTTAACACTTCGAAATGTTAACACTTCCACATATACGAGTAAACGAAATGTTAACACTTCAACATATTCGAGTAGACGAAATGTTAACACTTCAACATATTCGAGTAAACGAAATGTTAACATTTCAACATATTCGAGTAAACGAAATGTTAACACTTCAACATATTCGAGTAAACGAAATGTTAACACTTCAACATATTCGAGTAGACGAATTTTTAACACTTCAACATATTCGAGTAAAACTCTCGACCTTCGATAAAATTCTGGATATTCAGTTGTCCGGCTCTGTGACTCGCTGCCATAATTCATTAAATTTAAATTGAGGAATGCCTGTAAGAGTGAACAACACATGTATTAATACGTTTTGAAATATGAAGATGAATGTAAAAATACATAATGTTTTTTTCTGTCATTTCAGCTTCTGTCAGTCCTGCAGGAAAACAGTGAAGACATTTGCATTCTTGTTGGAGTGGAAATTTACGAGTCTTTCGACTCACTAGAACTTGGGCGACAACAAAGCTCATACATTTTCAGATTCGAAACTAGTTTTGTGGCCAGAGAAAATGTTTCGGTGAAAGATTTGAAGCTTGATATTGCTAAACGTTTGACCAATCGCAACTTAACAGTGGAATTTGAGAATTCGTTTTACAACTTTCGAAAATTCAATTCGCTTAAAAGTTTCCCTACGGACCACGAAATGTTTAAATTGGTCATTATTGAATCGTGTCGCTCTACCGTGAATGAAATTTTCCATCCGTTAGGTCGCAATTCTGTAGGATCTTATCGGGATTATTTTGTAAAATTTCGACAGTTTAATTATTCAGGCCATGCTATGCACACATTGACTCAAAGATACCTGTGCAACGGAACTAATGACACTAAAGAGGTCGATGGCTTTCAATCGGTGGAAAAATTTACAAATATATCTGAAGTTTTGACCTGCCCGTTTGTAAGTTTTGAGCCGTCAGTTTATGTGATGGCGATAAGCGACGACACGTTCATATCATCAACTATCTCAATAACTATTAAGTTCAGAGCTGTAAACATAGTTATCACAGAAAAGGAATTCTTCAAATATCTTGACATAGACGAGAACAACACGTTGAATGTTTGTCGAGAGATTTTGGAATTCAAATTGAAAGAGATCATGGAAATACAAAATGAAAAGAAAAGGATGAAAGTTGAAGGCACAACTTTGTCAAAATACGTCATCACTCTGTTTTGTTTTGCAGCTTCCGTGGTTTGCCTCTTTCTGACTTTACTGACGTACTTCCTGTTTCCTGTATTAAGAACTGAGGCAGGGGTAAACAACATGTTTCTCAGCGGTAGTCTTCTCTTGGCGCAGGTTTCCCTTTTAGTAAGCTCACACATGTAAGTAGTAAACGTGTTATAATACTATCATGACAAATGAAGCTAATCTGATTAGTATGTTTTCATCTACCCATACACTGGCTGTAGAATGGGAGAGGGTGGGGTGGGGGACGGGGCGGTGGGAGGTAGGACTTTTAAAAGTTTATCGACAAGGTATCAACAGATATATTTCTTTTAGCACCCTTCTTTCAACCATACCATGACAATGTATCATTTTAGGACTAGAAATTTTTTTTGATAATATTATTGATACATTACCTATGTAAATAATATTATCAAAATCATTTCTTCTCCCAAAACGATAAATTATCCATACCATAGCCGTGAATATAATGGCGACGAATGCTCCTAGAGAGACTTTGATAGTTAACTATTAAACAGAACCTGAAAGGTTAACGGGTTACTCAACTGACCCGGATCATCCAGGTTACCAAACTCGTAATCTACACCTCTACCGACCACCGGTTGCCGTGTATAGCACTGTAACATTGACTGAGAAAAAATATACCCTTTGTCATATTTATCAGCTTCAGTTAATTAAAAAAAACTATCTATTGTAGATGTCATTTAAAAAAAAAATAAATAAATGAAGTGTCAATCAAAGACGCTCTTGATTTGTCACCTTTCTAATTCCTTTCACTTTTTTAACTTTCTCCTGTTCTGCAAACTTTCATCCAGAGAACAGCCGAATATAGTCTGTACTTCTCTCATCATTGCCACACATTCCCTATGGTTGTGGATGTTCTCATGGAGTTTCACCTGTTGCCACAAAACGTTCCAAGACTTTACCGCCACCACGATCAACAGAAGCTCAGAGATTCGAATCGGCTCTCGCGAACTCTGGAAGAAGACTTTACTTTCAACGCTTCTTCCATCATTGGGCATTGTCTGCGAGATTGTTATAAACTCCAGTTTGTCTGAAGGCTTGAACTTAGGTTTAGAGATTGAATCATGCTACCTGGGCACGGCTGCGATTTCTCGTAAGTAATTGAGTGGCTACAGTAGATCACATGACATAAAATTTAATCACACTACGTGGTATTAATATAACATTACATTACATTACAATTTATAAAATTACATCAAATTATATTACGAGATATGGAATTACGGTACATTATAATTATTATATCACTTTACATGACATTTCACTACTTTATTTTAAATTATATAATTTGCAGTATATTTCTTAACATTATACAGGTTTCCCTTTTAGTAAGCTCAATCATGTAAGTAGTAAACGTGTTATAATACTATCATGACAAATGAAGCTAATCTGATTAGTATGTTTTCATCTATCCACACACTGGCTGTAGAATGGGACAGGGTGGGGTGGGGGACGGGGCGGTGGGAAGTGGGACTTTTAAAAGTTCATCGACAAGGGATCAACAGATAAATTTCTTTTAGCACCCTTCTTTCAACCATAGCATGACAATGTATCGTTTTAGGACTAGACATTTTTTTATAATATTATTGATACATTACCTATGTAAATAATATTATCAAAATCATTTTTTCTCCTAAAACGACAAATTATCCATACCATAGCCGTGAATATAATGGCGACGAATGCTCCTAGAGAGACTTTGCTAGTTAACCATTAAACAAAACCTGAAAGGTTAACGGGTTTCTCAACTGACCCGGAACATCCAGGTCACCAAACTCGTAATCTACACCTCTACCGACCACCGGTATAGCATTACCTGACTGATGTAACATTGACTGAGAAAAATATACCCTTTGTCATATTTATCAGCTTTAGTTAATTAAAAAACGATCTATTGTAGATTTCATTAAAAAAAATAATTAAATAAATGAAGTGTCAATCAAATACGTTCCTGATTTGTCACCTTTCTAATTCATTTCACTTTTTTTTAACTTTCTCCTGTTCTGCAAACTTTCATCCAGAGAACAACCGAATATAGTCTGTACTTCTCTCAGCTTTGTCACCCGTTCCCTATGGTTGTGGATGTTCTCATGGAGTTTCATCTGTTGCCACAAAACGTTCCAAGACTTTACCGCCACCACGATCAACAGGAGCTCAGAGATTCGAATCGGATCTCGCGAACTCTGGAAGAAGACTTTACTTTCAACGCTTCTTCCATTATTGGGCATTGTCTGCGAGATTGTTATAAACTCCAGTTTGTCTGAAGGCTTCAACTTAGGTTTAGAGACTGAATCATGCTACCTGGGCACGGCTGCGATTTCTCGTAAGTAATTGAGTGGCTACAGTAGATCACATGACATACAATTTAATCACACTACATGGTATTAATATAACATTACATTACATTACAATATATGAAATTACATCATATTATATTACAAGATATGGAATTACGGTACATTATAATTACTATATCACTTTACATGACATTTCACAACATTACTTTAAAGTATATAATCCGCAGTATATTTCTTAACATTATATTATGTTATATCACATTAAGCGACATTACTTGACATTACATTGTAATAAATTACATCATATTACATTGCTACATTTAAGCCTAGCTTTAAATAGGTACCTGACTTTAAGTTGGGGGAGTAAAGGCGGCCGGGCGTTGTGCTAACCACACAATCCCTTCATATGCCGAGGTTATAGAAACAGATTAATTCTACACTTCATCTGCCCCGATGGCCGTTAGGGTTAAGGGAGCTTTACTTTTACATTTATGCCGCTTGGGGGTCCCTCCCACAAAATGTTTGAGAAATGTTCTCCTAAAGATATAATGTCCCTTGTTGAGGACCCGTACGTTCAGCGGATCCCATACATGTAAACCAATACATCGCATCTAACAACAACATCCACAATGAAACAATCAATGAGCTGTAGGTCCCATATGTATTAACCAATACACCGCATCTAACAACAACCTCAACAATGATACAATCAATGAGCTGTAGGTCCCATATGTATTAACCAATACATCGCATCTAACAAACAACATCCACAATGAAACAATCAATGAGCTGTAGGTCCCATATGTATTAACCAATACATCGCATCTAACAAACAACATCCACAATGAAACAATCAATGAGCTGTAGGTCCCATATATATTAACCTATACATCGCATCTAGTAAACAAAATCCACAATGAAACAATCAATGAGCTGTAGGTCCCATATGTATTAACCAATACATCGCATCTAACAAACAACATCCACAATGAAACAATCAATGAGCTGTAGGTCCCATATATATTAAACAATACATCGCATCTAACAAACAACATCCACAATGAAACAATCAATGAGCTGTAGGTCCCATAAATATTATCCAATACATCGCATCTAACAAACAACATCCACAATGAAACAATCAATGAGCTGTAGGTCCCATATGTATTAACCAATACATCGCATCTAACAAACAACATCCACAATGAAACAATCAATGAGCTGTAGGTCCCATATGTATTAACCAATACATCGCATCTAACAAACAACATCCACAATGAAACAATCAATGAGCTGTAGGTCCCATATATATTAACCAATACATCGCATCTAACAAACAACATCCACAATGAAACAATCAATGAGCTGTAGGTCCCATATGTATTAACCAATACATCGCATCAAACAAACAACATACACAATGAAACAATCAATGAGCTGTAGGTCCCATATGTATTAACCAATACACCGCATCTAACAAACAACATCCACAATGAAACAATCCAATGAGCTGTAGGTCCCATATGTATTAACCAATACACCGCATCTAACAAACAACATCCACAATGAAACAATCAATGAGCTGTAGGTCCCATATGTATTAACCAATACATCGCATCTAACAAACAACATCCACAATGAAACAATCAATGAGTTGTAGGTCCCATATGTATTAACCAATACACCGCATCTAACAAACAACATCCACAATGAAACAATCAATGAGCTGTAGGTCCCATATGTATTAACCAATACATCGCATCTAACAAACAACATCCACAATGAAACAATAAATGAGCTGTAGGTCCCATATATATTAACCAATACATCGCATCTAACAAACAACATCCACAATGAAACAATCAATGAGCTGTAGGTCCCATATGTATTAACCAATACATCGCATCAAACAAACAACATACACAATGAAAAAATCAATGAGCTGTAGGTCCCATATGTATTAACCAATACATCGCATCTAACAAACAACATCCACAATGAAACAATCAATGAGCTGTAGGTCCCATATATATTAACCTATACATCGCATCTAGTAAACAACATCCACAATGAAACAATCAATGAGCTGTAGGTCCCATATATATTAAACAATACATCGCATCTAACAACAACCTCAACAATGATACAATCAATGAGCTGTAGGTCCGATATGTATTAACCAATACATCGCATCTAACAAACAACATCCACAATGAAACAATCAATGAGCAGTAGGTCCCATATGTATTAACCAATACATCGCATCTAACAAACAACATCCACAATGAAACAATCAATGAGCTGTAGGTCCCATATATATTAACCAATACATCGCATCTAACAAACAACATCCACAATGAAACTATCAATGAGCTGTAGGTCCCATATGTATTAACCAATACATCGCATCTAACAAACAACATCCACAATGAAACAATCAATGAGCTGTAGGTCCCATATGTATTAACCAATACATCGCATCTAACAAACAACATCCACAATGAAACAATCAATGAGCTGTAGGTCCCATATGTATTAACCAATACACCGCATCTAACAAACAACATCCACAATGAAACAATTAATGAGCTGTAGGTCCCATATGTATTAACCAATACATCGCATCTAACAAACAACATCCACAATGAAACAATCAATGAGCTGTAGGTCCCATATATATTAACCAATACATCGCATCTAACAAACAACATCCACAATGAAACAATCAATGAGCTGTAGGTCCCATATATATTAACCAATACATCGCATCTAACAAACAACATCCACAATGAAACAATCAATGAGCTGTAGGTCCCATATATATTAACCAATACATCGCATCTAACAAACAACATCCACAATGAAACAATCAATGAGCTGTAGGTCCCATATGTATTAACCAATACATCGCATCTAACAAACAACATCCACAATGAAACAATCAATGAGCTGTAGGTCCCATATGTATTAACCAATACATCGCATCTAACAAACAACATCCACAATGAAACAATCAATGAGCTGTAGGTCCCATATATATTAACCAATACATCGCATCTAACAAACAACATCCACAATGAAACAATCAATGAGCTGTAGGTCCCATATGTATTAACCAATACATCGCATCTAACAAACAACATCCACAATGAAACAATCAATGAGCTGTAGGTCCCATATGTATTAACCAATACATCGCATCTAACAAACAACATCCACAATGAAACAATCAATGAGCTGTAGGTCCCATATATATTAACCTATACATCGCATCTTGTAAACAACATCCACAATGAAACAATCAATGAGCTGTAGGTCCCATATGTATTAACCAATACATCGCATCTAACAAAAAACATCCACAATGAAACAATCAATGAGCTGTAGGTCCCATATATATTAAACAGTACATCGCATCTAACAACAACCTCAACAATGATACAATCAATGAGCTGTAGGTCCCATATGTATTAACCAATACACCGCATCTAACAAACAACATCCACAATGAAACAATTAATGAGCTGTAGGTCCCATATGTATTAACCAATACATCGCATCTAACAAACAACATCCACAATGAAACAATCAATGAGCTGTAGGTCCCATATATATTAACCAATACATCGCATCTAACAAACAACATCCACAATGAAACAATCAATGAGCTGTAGGTCCCATATGTATTAACCAATACATCGCATCTAACAAACAACATCCACAATGAAACAATCAATGAGCTGTAGGTCCCATATATATTAACCAATACATCGCATCTAACAAACAACATCCACAATGAAACAATCAATGAGCTGTAGGTCCCATATGTATTAACCAATACATCGCATCTAACAAACAACATCCACAATGAAACAATCAATGAGCTGTAGGTCCCATATGTATTAACCAATACATCGCATCTAACAAACAACATCCACAATGAAACAATCAATGAGCTGTAGGTCCCATATGTATTAACCAATACACCGCATCTAACAAACAACATCCACAATGAAACAATCCAATGAGCTGTAGGTCCCATATGTATTAACCAATACACCGCATCTAACAAACAACATCCACAATGAAACAATTAATGAGCTGTAGGTCCCATATGTATTAACCAATACATCGCATCTAACAAACAACATCCACAATGAAACAATCAATGAGCTGTAGGTCCCATATATATTAACCAATACATCGCATCTAACAAACAACATCCACAATGAAACAATCAATGAGCTGTAGGTCCCATATATATTAACCAATACATCGCATCTAACAAACAACATCCACAATGAAACAATCAATGAGCTGTAGGTCCCATATGTATTAACCAATACATCGCATCTAACAAACAACATCCACAATGAAACAATCAATGAGCTGTAGGTCCCATATATATTAACCTATACATCGCATCTAGTAAACAAAATCCACAATGAAACAATCAATGAGCTGTAGGTCCCATATGTATTAACCAATACATCGCATCTACTATATTTCTCTAACCAATTCTTATTTCAGTGATCTGCGTCGTTGTGCCTTTGATTCTCATCACTTTCAGTAACTTGACATTTTTTCTAATCACCGTCTACAAAATCTACCAGACACGACGTCTCCAGTCTTCTAGCACCAATGTAATCAATGAAAACAATAAGTACCTTTTTATTTACGCCAAACTGCCCACTCTGACTGTAGCCTTCTGGACAGTGGCTGTAGTCGCAGAAGCTTTGGACAATGACGTACTGCAGTAAGTTGTTATTCTGACATTCATCTTAAAATGTATATACACTGAACATATTCTACATTTACTGGTGTTGAGACTTTAGAGCTTCTGATGTAGCCTGATCTGCAATCTGTAGGTTACTGGTTCAAATTCCATTATGTCTAGTCACCTACAGATGGCCCCCGTGGTGCATCCGAAGCCATTGCACACTGGGATATGTTGGGTATGAAACCATCCCAATTGTGGTGTATGATTATTTATCTACTAGCTGAACCCTGCAAAACCTTTGCATATAGTTTATATTCTCATAGGTTTGATCAGTAGGCTAGATTATTTTTAGTTTCAGACAGATTCGATTTTTTAATGATTTTTAATACTATTGTTTACGTTTGACGATTTTAAACTTGAATATTGTTGTACTTATTTTTTACTGTCGATTTTACGCAGAACCTACACCGCTATTATTTATATAGACTAGCTTTACCCTGCAAAACCTTTGCATAGATTTATATCCCTTTAAGCTTGATCGGCAGGCTAGGTTATTTTTTTGGTTTCGGCAGATCCAATTTTTTCATGATAAAATAAAGATTTCATGATTGTATTTTAGACTGGAATACTGTTGTATTAATTCTTTACTTTCGATTTAACGCAGATCCCTAATCGCTTTTATAAATATATATATTTTATACTTAGCCATATGACCATAGCCTAGACCTCGCATGTTTGCCGTAACAAGTCTTCTTTGATCCACAGGTATATATCTATTGTTCTCAACGGCCTACAGGGTGTTGTCATATTCATCTCTTTCATCTGTAACAAAAGAGTTATAGCACTTGTATACTCTCTGAGACAACTTCATCAAGACACTGGTTCTCAAAACTCTACAAATTGATGTAACAGCCGATTCCAATGAGATTCGTTTGTTATCATTTAACTGAAACCGTCAAACCAAATTGTGTTGTAAAATTTTTTAAAAAATACATTCAATATCGCTGACAGAGAGTTAATTGTTTCGTTATTATATTTGCTTGCCAGAAGATACAAATAAATATAGTAATATACTTTAATTTAATTGGTATCATTCTTGGGCATTGGACAGTATAGGCTATAGTTAAACTATATTTAACTTTTTAAGTTAGGAAATTAAAATTTTATTTCGATTTTTGTCTTGCCTTGTAGAATTGATTAGATCGAAGTTTTTATATTGTTTATTGTGTTATCGATAAGTAATCGATGCCGTTAATATTTAAAGTTTATTATTCTTTTTTAAAGATGCATTTGCTCCTTTCTCGGGTCTCGATATTGAACTTCCCCACGAAAAAGAACATAAGTTCCATTAAATTCATTATACGCAAATTATAATCCGACTCATACTAGAAATTATTACCAGATCCTCTCATAAGTAAATCTGCTGCTCTTGGAAGATAATTTCAGAGATGGTTTCGACCCCGCCACACTTTGACCCCTGGACAGTTCGACCCCGGACTATTCGACCCCAGGATTATTCGACCCCAGGACAGTTCGACCCCGGACTATTCGACCCCAGGACTATTCGACCCCGGACTATTCGACCCCAGGACTATTCGGCCCCAGGATTATTCGACCCCAGGACAGTTCGACCCCGGACTATTCGACCCCAGGACTATTCGACCCCAGGACTATTCGACCCCAGGACAGTTCGACCCCAGACTATTCGACCCCAGGACTATTCGACCCCAGGACAGTTCGACCCCGGACTATTCGACCCCAGGACAGTTCGACCCCGGACTATTCGACCCCAGGACTATTCGACCCCAGAACAGTTCGACCCCGGACTATTCGACCCCAGGACTATTCGACCCCGGACTATTCGACCCCAGGACTATTCAACCCCAGGATTATTCAACCCCAGGACAGTTCGACCCCGGACTATTCGACCCCAGGACTATTCGACCCCAGGACAGTTCGACCCCGGACTATTCGACCCCAGGACAGTTCGACCCCGGACTATTCGACCCCAGGACTATTCGACCCCAGGACAGTTCGACCCCGGACTATTCGACCCCAGGACAGTTCGACCCCGGACCATTCGACCCCGGACTATTCGACCCCAGGACTATTCGACCCCAGGACTATTCGACCCCCGGACAGTTCGACCCCGGACTATTCGACCCCAGGACTATTCGACCCCAGGACTGTTCGACCCCGGACTATTCGACCCCAGAGTATTCGACCCCAGGACTATTCGACCCCAGGACAGTTCGACCCCGGACTATTCGACCCCGTCAAAAACTAAAAATAATATTTCAATTATTATTTCTTTGTTTTAAATATGTTTAGTAACTTAGTTAAACATGTGTTTAATTGTTAAAGATATTTTTATGTTTTATTTAAAATGTGTGTTTTAATTGTTTAAAATGTTTGTTTTAATTGTATAAACTGTGCGTTTTAGTCTCTGTGGAGTCCTAGCAATGGGCACAAGTTGTGTGATTATGTGACGTAATTTTTACACTGAACAATCTCTACCCCCTCCCGTCCCCTCTTTTGATTATGACCAAGATCTGATACGCGAAGACGCATATGTGGTATTTTCAGACAGGTATAATACTGGTATAATAATAATGTATAGATTATTCAGCAGGTAAACGTTATTACTGAACCCACCCACTTTGAATATTAGTCACTTGTGTCACTTGTGCCAGTGACCTAGAGTAGATACAAAGCATTGGTCAATGAAATTCATGTGCAAGCAAGAGAAGTGTATGTAAGATATAATGTCGGTCTTCAAAAAACATTTGAACGTGTTTAGAGCATCCGAACACAAGCCTTACAGCAACATATAATAAACAATAAAACACATATTTTATACAGTAAAACACATATTTATATAAATATTACAAACAATTAAACACACTTACATACGTATTTATATTTCTATCAGTTGACGGGGTCGAAATGGCGGGGTCGAACTGTCCGGGGTAGAAAAGTCCGGAAACCTAAAAAATGTTCTATCAACGACTAAAAAAAAATGTTCTAGTAAAGACTAAAAACGTGCATTATGTTTTATAGAGTAGCAACTAAACATTGATGTGGGTCGGATGGTGAATTGGTGTAGATACTTTTCTGTCGACCTGAGCATGCTGGGTTTGATCCTCGGTGTAACTATGGGAAACTTTTCAGGTGATATTTGTATCAAAGTCGTCCCAAAAGTCCATCTATCTTTAAATAGGTACCAGACATTAAGTTGGGGGGAAGTAAAGGCGGCTGGGCGTTGTGCTAACCACACAATCCCTTCATATGCCGCGGTTATAGAAACAGATGAATTCTACACTTCATCTACCCGGATTGCCCGCCAGGGTGAAGGGAACTTTTTGTACAATATATAACAAAATACAAATGTGGCGACTTTCGGTGAACTCAGTTTTAAATGTGCGATGCCCGTGATGTATAGTTCATATTATGTGGCCCTCAGCTTTCAACTTTCAACATATTTCTGTCTAAACACGTTTACTTCACGTCTGTCTAAACACGTCTACTTCATGTCTGTCTAAACACGTCTACTTCATGTCTGTCTAAACATGTCTACTTCATGTCTGTCTAAACACGTCTACTTCATGTCTGTCTAAACACGTTACTTCAAGTCTGTCTAAATACGTCTACTTCATGTCTGTCTAAACACGTCTACTTCATTTCTGTCTAAACCCGTCACTTGATTTCTGTCTAAACACGTCTATTTCATGTCTGTCTAAACACGTCTACTTCATTTCTGTCTAAACACGTCTACTTCATGTCTATCTGAACACGTCTACTTCATGTCTGTCTTAACACGTCACTTCATTTCTATATTTCGTACGCCAAGGCGGGTTTCCAGTCCCGCCAAATTGCAACGAAATACCGCACATCAAACGCAATGCTATCACGCAGAGACATGAACGACTCTGATGGATGGTAATGTTGTAAAGCCATGGACTATCGACTTGAGGGTTTCAGGTTCGGTCTTATATAAGAACCTAAGGAATTAATTCATCTTATTGTTAAAGTTTTGTCTACATATCTCCCGTGCTGAATACGTTGCCATGAAACTATCGCCGAAGTTGGTGATGAAATAAGCGCACTGCGAAATCAGATCCCGTGGGAATCTAGGAGATTAAAGTCTCATTCTTACGTGAATGTTAGTTAGTACCCAAATCAATCATCACCATACTATAACATATTGCATACTAGACCACTGTAGTATTGAGCTATCTAGTTCTAATGATGTGTTTATGTTGTGCGCGTGCTATTGGATGTGTCGCTTTGGTTGTGAGAGGAAGACCCGGTGACTCCCCAGTCACTTTTGTCACCCGTGCTACCTCTTTGAACATTGCACTCTTGGCTAAAGTTGGGATGAAAGGGGGAGCACTCGGGAAAAAAAAAGTGTCCCGATAGTGGTTTACAGTAATCACTAGTTCATCGCGAGGTTTATCAATCCCAGACACTACAGACACAACCGCAATAGCTTACTTTCCGCGAAGAAGGATTCTTTATACATTAATAAATCAAATATTTTCGTAGTTCGATCACAGAAAACATGTTAATGAGCTTCTGAATGCTTTTTTTTTAAAAACATTATTAGAGCCATCAAGAAATTAATACATTGCCTTTATTCACCATTGTATTTCTCAATGTAATAGACCAAAAAAAAATAGATAGCATTAAAATTGGACGTAACCAACAAAATAGTATTACTATTTATGTACGTTTTAGTACATACACACACACACACACACACACACACACATACACACACATACACACACACACACACAAAGTTATTAAATATATTTGAGAAAAAAACGCAATTGAGAGAAGCCGCGATAGAGTGATGCCGCGATAGAGTGATGCCGCGATAGAGTGATGCCGCGGTAGAGTGATGCCGCGATAGAGTGACGCCGCGATAGAGTGATGCCGCGATAGAGTGATGCCGCGATAGAGTGATGCCACGATTGTGTGAAGCTGCGATACAGTGAAAGTTAAGTAAGCAGAATACGTATTCAAAACTCACTTCACATATTTTTTTTTATCACAACACTTAAGTCATTCTTTTTGTTTTCAATTTTAAAAGTGCATAAATTAAAAAAAAAAAATGTTCTAATCATTTAAGACTTATGACACATGGATATTATATAGTGAAATAGTCGATCATTTTTTTTTTTAAATGTCTAGTAACCTGCAAATAATTACTTGAGCCGACTAATAGAGTTAATTGCATACGATAACATACCCGCTCAGTTTTATAGAGTAGCAACTAAACATTGATGTGGGTCGGATGGTGAATTGGTGTAGATACTTTTCTGTCGACCTGAGCATGCTAGGTTTGATCCTCGGTGTAACTATGGGAAACTTTTCAGGTGATATTTGTATCAAAGTCGTCCCAAAAGTCCATCTATCTTTAAATAGGTACCAGACATTAAGTTGGGGGGAAGTAAAGGCGGCTGGGCGTTGTGCTAACCACACAATCCCTTCATATGCCGAGGTTATAGAAACAGATGAATTCTAGACTTCATCTGCCCGGATTGCCCGCCAGGGTGAAGGGAACTTTACTGAATTTTAACAATTTATTTATTTTTTTTGGTCTGGTGTCTGGTACATATCAAGATGGTGAAAATTTGGTTTCCTTGTATGCTGATTGATAGCAACAAAATCTACCTTAGCAGTTAATGGTACTACAGAGTTGAATGCGTACTGTTGTTGACCTACTGAGCCATATAGATAGCGTGTGACGCTCCCGGAAAGATGAGATTAAATCTGTTAGATCCTATAAACCACTAATGGAACGGTTTCCATAGTGTCCTTCTTTCATCCCCACCATCGCCCTCAGGGAGGCAACACGGGAGATATTGCGAAGAATTTAACCATGACCTGAAAAAAAAAGTCCATTGGTCCTCACCGAAGACCGAACCCTTTATCACACGACCCTTTCCCCTTCCCCCCCTCCGCCCCCCGCAGATATAAAGCAGTGATAAATATTACTTCATTGCGCAATATTTTCCGGAACTAATTACTTTTTATTTAAATTTGTTAACTAAATAAAAGCGCGGCGCTAGAAATAATTCAAATAAATGTCGATCGTGCTATTTATTTTTTTAAAGTAAATATTATCTAAACCAAAAGAAATATATTTTTACTTTTTAGTATAATTAAATAAAATTCTTTAAAGAAAAAAGTGTGTTTTCAACTTTTTTTTTTGTTTACTTGCAATAATTTGTCGTCTGCGAGACTAATCACGTGAAACAAGAATAATTCACTGTCTGAAAGTCCAGCCAATCAGGACGTCTTTACAGATTAGAACAAAATAAATTAAACATAAAGTGCATGTACAATTTACGAAACAAAAAAAAAATATTTTATTACTACGATCGCTTGATGAATTGTTAATTTGTCTCTTGACCTTTGAACCCAATAATGACATCATTATGCAATGGCTTAAAATGAAGTTATAGGTGGGCGACTGGACTAGTTTAAATTTGAAGTTTGAGCAACACAGCAAATTACGTCTAGTTGTAACATGTATATTGTATGCCAACTCTGCAAATTTACGTCTAGTTGTAACATGTATATTACCTTCATAACATACAAATTATGTCTGAGTTGTAAGACGTATATTGTATGCATAAACATACAGTACGTCTAATTATAACATGTATATTATAAATGCAAATTACGTCTAGTTATAACATATATCATATTGTATGCCAACACAGCAAATTACGTCTGGATTGTAACATGTATATTGTATGCCAACACTGCAAATTACGTCATGTGTTACACATATATACTGTACCAACACTGCAAATTACGTCTAGTTGTAACATGTATATTGTATGGCAACACTGCAAATTACGTCTAGTTGTAACATGTATATTGTATGCCAACACTGCAAAATTACGTCTAGTTGTAACATGTATATTGTATGCCAACACTGCAAATTACGTCAAGTTGTAACATGTATATTGTACTCATACCGCAATTACGATAGAGTTATGTATATTGTATACTATACTGCTGATACGATCTAAGTGTAGTTTATATTGTATGCCAACATACGTTGCGTCGATTGTAACATGTATTGTAATGCCAACACGGCAAATTACGTCTAGTTGTAACATGTATATTGTATGCCAACACTGCAAAATTACGTCTAGTTGTAACAAATTATATTGTGTAACTATAAAACGTCTGGATTGTAACATGGCAAATTACGTCTAGTTGTAACATGTATATTGTATGCCAACACGGCAAATTACGTCTAGTTGTAACATGTATATTGTATGCCAACACTGCAAATTACGTCTAGTTGTAACATGTATATTGTATGCCAACACTGCAAATTACGTCTAGTTGTAACATGTATATTATATGCCAACACTGCAAATTACGTCTAGTTGTAACATGTATATTGTATGCCAACACTGCAAATTACGTCAAGTTGTAACATGTATATTGTATGCCAACACTGCAAATTACGTCTAGTTGTAACATGTATATTGTATGCCAACACTGCAAATTACGTCTAGTTGTAACATGTATATTGTATGCCAACACTGCAAATTACGTCTAGTTGTAACATGTATATTGTATGCCAACACTGCAAATTACGTCTAGTTGTAACATGTATATTGTATGCCAACACTGCAAATTACGTCAAGTTGTAACATGTATATTGTATGCCAACACTGCAAATTACGTCTAGTTGTAACATGTATATTGTATGCCAACACTGCAAATTACGTCTAGTTGTAACATGTATATTGTATGCCAACACTGCAAATTACGTCAAGTTGTAACATGTATATTGTATGCCAACACTGCAAATTACGTCAAGTTGTAACATGTATATTGTATGCCAACACTGCAAATTACGTCTAGTTGTAACATGTATATTGTATGCCAACACTGCAAATTACGTCTAACAGTTGTAACATGTATATTGTATGCCAACACGGCAAATTACGTCAAGTTGTAACATGTATATTGTATGCCAACACTGCAAATTACGTCTAGTTGTAACATGTATATTGTATGCCAACACTGCAAATTACGTCAGTTGTAACATGTATATTGTATGCCAACACTGCAAATTACGTCTAGTTGTAACATGTATATTGTATGCCAACACTGCAAATTACGTCTAGTTGTAACATGTATATTGTATGCCAACACGGCAAATTACGTCTAGTTGTAACATGTATATTGTATGCCAACACTATTCAAATTACGTCTAGTTGTAACATGTATATTGTATGCCAACACTGCAAAATTACGTCTAGTTGTAACATGTATATTGTATGCCAACACTGCAAATTACGTCTAGTTGTAACATGTATATTGTATACCAACACTGCAAATTACGTCTAGTTGTAACATGTATATTGTATGCCAACACTGCAAATTACGTCAAGTTGTAACATGTATATTGTATGCCAACACTGCAAATTACGTCTAGTTGTAACATGTATATTGTATGCCAACACGGCAAATTACGTCTAGTTGTAACATGTATATTGTATGCCAACACGGCAAATTACGTCTAGTTGTAACATGTATATTGTATGCCAACACTGCAAATTACGTCTAGTTGTAACATGTATATTGTATGCCAACACTGCAAATTACGTCTAGTTGTAACATGTATATTGTATGCCAACACTGCAAATTACGTCTAGTTATAACATGTATATTGTATGCCAACACTGCAAATTACGTCTAGTTGTAACATGTATATTGTATGCCAACACTGCAAATTACGTCAAGTTGTAACATGTATATTGTATGCCAACACTGCAAATTACGTCTAGTTGTAACATGAATATTGTATGCCAACACTGCAAATTACGTCTAGTTGTAACATGTATATTGTATGCCAACACTGCAAATTACGTCTAGTTGTAACATGTATATTGTATGCCAACACTGCAAATTACGTCTAGTTGTAACATGTATATTGTATGCCAACACGTGCAAATTACGTCTAGTTGTAACATGTATATTGTATGCCAACACTGCAAATTACGTCTAGTTGTAACATGTATATTGTATGCCAACACTGCAAATTACGTCTAGTTGTAACATGTATATTGTATGCCAACACTGCAAATTACGTCTAGCTGTAACATGTATATTGTATGCCAACACTGCAAATTACGTCTAGTTGTAACATGTATATTGTATGCCAACACTGCAAATTACGTCTAGTTGTAACATGTATATTGTATGCCAACACTGCAAATTACGTCTAGTTGTAACATGTATATTGTATGCCAACACTGCAAATTACGTCTAGTTGTAACATGTATATTGTATGCCAACACTGCAAATTACGTCTAGTTGTAACATGTATATTGTATGCCAACACTGCAAATTACGTCTAGTTGTAACATGTATATTGTATGCCAACACTGCAAATTACGTCAAGTTGTAACATGTATATTGTATGCCAACACTGCAAATTACGTCTAGTTGTAACATGTATATTGTATGCCAACACGCAAATTACGTCTAGTTGTAACATGTATATTGTATGCCAACACTGCAAATTACGTCTAGTTGTAACATGTATATTGTATGCCAACACTGCAAATTACGTCTAGTTGTAACATGTATATTGTATGCCAACACTGCAAATTACGTCTAGTTGTAACATGTATATTGTATGCCAACACTGCAAATTACGTCTAGTTGTAACATGTATATTGTATGCCAACACTGCAAATTACGTCTAGTTGTAACATGTATATTGTATGCCAACACTGCAAATTACGTCTAGTTGTAACATGTATATTGTATGCCAACACTGCAAATTACGTCTAGTTGTAACATGTATATTGTATGCCAACACTGCAAATTACGTCTAGTTGTAACATGTATATTGTATGCCAACACTGCAAATTACGTCTAATGTTGTAACATGTATATTGTATGCCAACACTGCAAATTACGTCTAGTTGTAACATGTATATTGTATGCCAACACTGCAAATTACGTCTAGTTGTAACATGTATATTGTATGCCAACACTGCAAATTACGTCTAGTTGTAACATGTATATTGTATGCCAACACTGCAAATTACGTCTAGTTGTAACATGTATATTGTATGCCAACACGGCAAATTACGTCTAGTTGTAACATGTATATTGTATGCCAACACTGCAAATTACGTCTAGTTGTAACATGTATATTGTATGCCAACACTGCAAATTACGTCTAGTTGTAACATGTATATTGTATGCCAACACTGCAAATTACGTCTAGTTGTAACATGTATATTGTATGCCAACACTGCAAATTACGTCTAGTTGTAACATGTATATTGTATGCCAACACGGCAAATTACGTCTAGTTGTAACATGTATATTGTATGCCAACACTGCAAATTACGTCTAGTTGTAACATGTATATTGTATGCCAACACTGCAAATTACGTCTAGTTGTAACATGTATATTGTATGCCAACACTGCAAATTACGTCAAGTTGTAACATGTATATTGTATGCCAACACTGCAAATTACGTCAAGTTGTAACATGTATATTGTATGCCAACACTGCAAATTACGTCAAGTTGTAACATGTATATTGTATGCCAACACTGCAAATTACGTCTAGTTGTAACATGTATATTGTATGCCAACACTGCAAATTACGTCTAGTTGTAACATGTATATTGTATGCCAACACTGCAAATTACGTCTAGTTGTAACATGTATATTGTATGCCAACACTGCAAATTACGTCTAGTTGTAACATGTATATTGTATGCCAACACGGCAAATTACGTCTAGTTGTAACATGTATATTGTATGCCAACACTGCAAATTACGTCTAGTTGTAACATGTATATTGTATGCCAACACTGCAAATTACGTCAAGTTGTAACATGTATATTGTATGCCAACACGGCAAATTACGTCAAGTTGTAACATGTATATTGTATGCCAACACTGCAAATTACGTCTAGTTGTAACATGTATATTGTATGCCAACACTGCAAATTACGTCAAGTTGTAACATGTATATTGTATGCCAACACTGCAAATTACGTCAAGTTGTAACATGTATATTGTATGCCAACACGGCAAATTACGTCTAGTTGTAACATGTATATTGTATGCCAACACTGCAAATTACGTCTAGTTGTAACATGTATATTGTATGCCAACACTGCAAATTACGTCTAGTTGTAACATGTATATTGTATGCCAACACTGCAAATTACGTCTAGTTGTAACATGTATATTGTATGCCAACACTGCAAATTACGTCTAGTTGTAACATGTATATTGTATGCCAACACTGCAAATTACGTCTAGTTGTAACATGTATATTGTATGCCAACACTGCAAATTACGTCTAGTTGTAACATGTATATTGTATGCCAACACTGCAAATTACGTCAAGTTGTAACATGTATATTGTATGCCAACACTGCAAATTACGTCTAGTTGTAACATGTATATTGTATGCCAACACTGCAAATTACGTCTAGTTGTAACATGTATATTGTATGCCAACACTGCAAATTACGTCTAGTTGTAACATGTATATTGTATGCCAACACTGCAAATTACGTCTAGTTGTAACATGTATATTGTATGCCAACACTGCAAATTACGTCTAGTTGTAACATGTATATTGTATGCCAACACTGCAAATTACGTCTAGTTGTAACATGTATATTGTATGCCAACACTGCAAATTACGTCTAGTTGTAACATGTATATTGTATGCCAACACTGCAAATTACGTCTAGTTGTAACATGTATATTGTATGCCAACACTGCAAATTACGTCTAGTTGTAACATGTATATTGTATGCCAACACTGCAAATTACGTCTAGTTGTAACATGTATATTGTATGCCAACACTGCAAATTACGTCAAGTTGTAACATGTATATTGTATGCCAACACTGCAAATTACGTCTAGTTGTAACATGTATATTGTATGCCAACACTGCAAATTACGTCTAGTTGTAACATGTATATTGTATGCCAACACTGCAAATTACGTCTAGTTGTAACATGTATATTGTATGCCAACACTGCAAATTACGTCTAGTTGTAACATGTATATTGTATGCCAACACTGCAAATTACGTCTAGTTGTAACATGTATATTGTATGCCAACACTGCAAATTACGTCTAGTTGTAACATGTATATTGTATGCCAACACTGCAAATTACGTCTAAGTTGTAACATGTATATTGTATGCCAACACTGCAAATTACGTCAAGTTGTAACATGTATATTGTATGCCAACACTGCAAATTACGTCTAGTTGTAACATGTATATTGTATGCCAACACGGCAAATTACGTCTAGTTGTAACATGTATATTGTATGCCAACACTGCAAATTACGTCTAGTTGTAACATGTATATTGTATGCCAACACTGCAAATTACGTCTAGTTGTAACATGTATATTGTATGCCAACACTGCAAATTACGTCTAGTTGTAACATGTATATTGTATGCCAACACTGCAAATTACGTCTAGTTGTAACATGTATATTGTATGCCAACACTGCAAATTACGTCTAGTTGTAACATGTATATTGTATGCCAACACTGCAAATTACGTCTAGTTGTAACATGTATATTGTATGCCAACACTGCAAATTACGTCTAGTTGTAACATGTATATTGTATGCCAACACGTGCAAATTACGTCAAGTTGTAACATGTATATTGTATGCCAACACTGCAAATTACGTCTAGTTGTAACATGTATATTGTATGCCAACACTGCAAATTACGTCTAGTTGTAACATGTATATTGTATGCCAACACTGCAAATTACGTCTAGTTGTAACATGTATATTGTATGCCAACACTGCAAATTACGTCTAGTTGTAACATGTATATTGTATGCCAACACTGCAAATTACGTCTAGTTGTAACATGTATATTGTATGCCAACACTGCAAATTACGTCTAGTTGTAACATGTATATTGTATGCCAACACTGCAAATTACGTCTAGTTGTAACATGTATATTGTATGCCAACACTGCAAATTACGTCTAGTTGTAACATGTATATTGTATGCCAACACTGCAAATTACGTCTAGTTGTAACATGTATATTGTATGCCAACACTGCAAATTACGTCTAGTTGTAACATGTATATTGTATGCCAACACTGCAAATTACGTCAAGTTGTAACATGTATATTGTATGCCAACACTGCAAATTACGTCAAGTTGTAACATGTATATTGTATGCCAACACTGCAAATTACGTCTAGTTGTAACATGTATATTGTATGCCAACACGGCAAATTACGTCTAGTTGTAACATGTATATTGTATGCCAACACGGCAAATTACGTCTAGTTGTAACATGTATATTGTATGCCAACACTGCAAATTACGTCTAGTTGTAACATGTATATTGTATGCCAACACTGCAAATTACGTCTAGTTGTAACATGTATATTGTATGCCAACACTGCAAATTACGTCTAGTTGTAACATGTATATTGTATGCCAACACTGCAAATTACGTCTAGTTGTAACATGTATATTGTATGCCAACACTGCAAATTACGTCTAGTTGTAACATGTATATTGTATGCCAACACTGCAAATTACGTCAAGTTGTAACATGTATATTGTATGCCAACACTGCAAATTACGTCAAGTTGTAACATGTATATTGTATGCCAACACTGCAAATTACGTCAAGTTGTAACATGTATATTGTATGCCAACACTGCAAATTACGTCTAGTTGTAACATGTATATTGTATGCCAACGTCTGCAAATTACGTCTAGCTAACACGCAAATGTAACATGTAATTATGTGTATGCCAACACTGCAAATTACGTCTAGTTGTAACATGTATATTGTATGCCAACACTGCAAATTACGTCTAGTTGTAACATGTATATTGTATGCCAACACTGCAAATTACGTATCTAGTTGTAACATGTATATTGTATGCCAACACTGCAAATTACGTCTAGTTGTAACATGTATATTGTATGCCAACACTGCAAATTACGTCTAGTTGTAACATGTATATTGTATACCAACACTGCAAATTACGTCTAGTTGTAACATGTATATTGTATGCCAACACTGCAAATTACGTCTAGTTGTAACATGTATATTGTATGCCAACACTTTTTAAATTACGTCTAGTTGTAACATGTATATTGTATGCCAACACTGCAAATTACGTCTAGTTGTAACATGTATATTGTATGCCAACACGGCAAATTACGTCTAGTTGTAACATGTATATTGTATGCCAACACTGCAAATTACGTCATAGTTGTAACATGTATATTGTATGCCAACACTGCAAATTACGTCTAGTTGTAACATGTATATTGTATGCCAACACTGCAAATTACGTCAAGTTGTAACATGTATCATTGTATGCCAACACTGCAAATTACGTCTAGTTGTAACATGTATATTGTATGCCAACACTGCAAATTACGTCTAGTTGTAACATGTATATTGTATGCCAACACTGCAAATTACGTCTAGTTGTAACATGTATATTGTATGCCAACACTGCAAATTACGTCTAGTTGTAACATGTATATTGTATGCCAACACTGCAAATTACGTCTAGTTGTAACATGTATATTGTATGCCAACACTGCAAATTACGTCTAGTTGTAACATGTATATTGTATGCCAACACTGCAAATTACGTCTAGTTGTAACATGTATATTGTATGCCAACACTGCAAATTACGTCTAGTTGTAACATGTATATTGTATGCCAACACGGCAAATTACGTCTAGTTGTAACATGTATATTGTATGCCAACACTGCAAATTACGTCTAGTTGTAACATGTATATTGTATGCCAACACTGCAAATTACGTCAAGTTGTAACATGTATATTGTATGCCAACACGGCAAATTACGTCAAGTTGTAACATGTATATTGTATGCCAACACTGCAAATTACGTCAAGTTGTAACATGTATATTGTATGCCAACACTGCAAATTACGTCTAGTTGTAACATGTATATTGTATGCCAACACGGCAAATTACGTCTAGCTATAACATGTATATTGTTCGCCAACACGGCAAATTACGTCTAGTTGTAACAGGTATATTGTATGCCAACACTGCAAATTACGTCTAGTGGTAACATGTATATTGTATGCCAACACTGCAAATTACGTCTAGTTGTAACATGTATATTGTATGCCAACACTGCAAATTACGTCAAGTTGTAACATGTATATTGTATGCCAACACTGCAAATTACGTCTAGTTGTAACATGTATATTGTATGCCAACACTGCAAATTACGTCTAGTTGTAACATGTATATTGTATGCCAACACTGCAAATTACGTCTAGTTGTAACATGTATATTGTATGCCAACACTGCAAATTACGTCTAGTTGTAACATGTATATTGTATGCCAACACTGCAAATTACGTCTAGTTGTAACATGTATATTGTATGCCAACACTGCAAATTACGTCTAGTTGTAACATGTATATTGTATGCCAACACTGCAAATTACGTCTAGTTGTAACATGTATATTGTATGCCAACACTGCAAATTACGTCTAGTTGTAACATGTATATTGTATGCCAACACTGCAAATTACGTCTAGTTGTAACATGTATATTGTATGCCAACACTGCAAATTACGTCTAGTTGTAACATGTATATTGTATGCCAACACTGCAAATTACGTCTAGTTGTAACATGTATATTGTATGCCACTGCAAATTACGTCCAAGTTCTTAACATGTATCATTGCAACACTGCAAATTACGTCTAGTTGTAACATGTGTATTGTATGCCAACACTGCAAATTACGTCTAGCTGTAACATGTATATTGTATGCCAACACTGCAAATTACGTCAAGTTGTAACATGTATATTGTATGCCAACACGGCAAATTACGTCTAGTTGTAACATGTATATTGTATGCCAACACTGCAAATTACGTCTAGTTGTAACATGTATATTGTATGCCAACACTGCAAATTACGTCTAGTTGTAACATGTATATTGTATGCCAACACTGCAAATTACGTCTAGTTGTAACATGTATATTGTATGCCAACACTGCAAATTACGTCAAGTTGTAACATGTATATTGTATGCCAACACTGCAAATTACGTCAAGTTGTAACATGTATATTGTGTATGCCAACACGGCAAATTACGTCTAGTTGTAACATGTATATTGTGATACCAATTTAAAATTATTATATAACATTATATTTTGCCAACACGGCAAATTACGTCTTTGTAACATGTATATTGTATGCCAACACTGCAAATTACGTCTAGTTGTAACAGGTATATTGTATGCCAACACTGCAAATTACGTCTAGTTGTAACATGTATATTGTATGCCAACACTGCTTTTTACGTCTAGTTGTAACATGTATATTGTATGCCAACACTGCAAATTACGTC